>VCCN01007365.1:4739494-4750256 GCA_006491835.1 Architeuthis dux
ATATTTATATAAGTTTACATTTACACAAGTCTTACAGTCTTTCTCTATATAAATCCACATGGATTTGCAAGTTCGAAAAGCAAATTTCAGCCATTTACTCATACCATTAGGCTATCGACTTCACTATGCCTATTATTATATTCATATACAAGTTCAGTGGAAAAATAAGTCATCAAGTCAGCTGCTACAATCAAAACTACTGCTTTGGAATGAAACAATATGGTAAATATAAACCCTCAAATAAAAATAACCAGTTATTGTTGGAGAGCTTCTTCTTTTACTCATTCTGGTAACATATCAAATTTATGCCGTAGTGTAGAAGCAATCTTCTCGAAGATTTTCTGCTAAATATCAACTCTGAATTGTTGATAAGATGATAGATTTTTAGCAATTCAGCTGTTGAATACATGGTGTCAAATTGGGATGGGAATAATAAAACTAATCAATACTGAATTTATGATTGACATTTTCAACACCAAGATGTTCTTATCTTGTTCTTCCTGCCACGGAACTCGTAAAATTATCTATACATATATGCCCATACTACTTATACCTTCTGGTTATATAACTTGAGTTATGTTAATAGTTATGGGTGATCCTTGCTTTTTTCTGACCATTTGCTTGTTCTATACTGTTTGATTTTTAACTATTCTTTTAGCATAAATATTACGGTTACGTTTCATGGGCTTTAGTAAGTATATTTTACTAACAAAGTCAAGAACAAGATTATTTGTCTAGGAACATCATAATAACAATTAGGAGAGGAATGTGTAAATAACTGTATGCGTACTAATGGGTGGTTTAATCTATAGTCTATGATTTTCTGTAGTACGAAAATCACTGTAGATGTGATACGAACGACGACATGCAAACTAGATATATGAATATGATAAGGTTGAAAGGTGGCAGAATTATCTGCATGGTTTCTCTCCAGAAGTTTGAAGAAATAGTTACTCGGAATAATTAGATATTTTCATTTTAAGAAAATCTATTTTGCTTTAGGCAAATGTATCTGTGCAAGTATAGTGTAACTTTCTTTCAACTGTACCTCTTTAATGATATTTCTAGTTAACGAACTGCTTTGTCTATAAGGTTAAACCGATTTGCCAAAAATTGCTTCTTAGAATGCTATCGTAAATTCAATTTACGTTATTAGGCATATGCTCCAAATACAACCTCGTGAATATCGAGTAAAAGCTTAGAATTACAAAGACAGAGAACACGTTAGATTATTAAGCCTTTTTAAGCATGTATTTTGTGCCTAAATCATATTACCTTAAATTGAAGTTCAAACTGTAACCAAACTGAGTTGGATGTGTATATACCTATGCAAACAGATTCATTATACAACCAGTCTAATATAGTGTTATATGGTAACATTCTAACCAAGAGAATGTAGCTCCTAAAAGAGGAGTCAAAATCAGTGTTGCCAATTTAGCGCGTTTCGCACTAGATTTAGAGCGTTTCTTGTTTTGGCAGTGCAAAAAGCGATAAATTAGCGTGTTTTCGCCTAAAACAGTTTTGCCATTTTTGGCCATTTTCTGGGTATTCAAGCCTCTTTCTTGGTGGATTTTTTGGCAATTTAAACAGATTTAGCGCTTTTTAGTGCTTTTTAGTGCTTTTTTTAGTGCTTTTTAGTGCTTTTCTAGCGCTTTTTTAGCGCTTTTTTGCAGTCACACTAGCGCGAAAATATGTTTTGGCAACACTGGTCAAAATGTTTCTCGAGAATTGAACAGATTAGAAATAGTGTGGATTTAGTCTTACCAGGAAAACTGTCTTAAAAAATGTTTCTAGATGGATTTTCGTTTCATCAATAACAGGAGTTGCCCGAAAATTAGGAAACTATTGAAATACACTGATCAAAGATAACATGGATAGTGATCATTGATAACCACAATATTCATTTAATAGACATACATGAGTTATTCTTCACTAAAAATATAGACAAGCGCAGGACAAAAGCGGTAATTCAATTTCAACACAATTTAGATTATGATTCCAACAGTTTCTTATGCTTTGTACGAATAATACATATTAAGATAAAAAGAGCGCTTTCACCACACTTCTTTGTTGGTACATTACTGAAAGAAAATACGTCCCACAGAGTTGGTACGTTTAACTAGAGTCCTCTTCTAGAGGACTTAATTAGATGCTAATGCCCGTGGAAGAGAAATACTTCCTGGTTTCTCTCCTCATGTCGGCAATACAAAAAGTGAAACTTACAAAAACAGGAAATTGCTTGTTTGCCAGAATTCATGAGTTTTATTTCATTACTTTTTTGCAAACATCTGTCAGTCTAATAACTGGAGTGCCTGATTGCTTCAGAGCAATCGGTCGTTTCCAGGTACCTGCCACTGGAGAATGTGCATTAGCACGAATATGTCACTGCACATCTATAGAGAACTGAGTACGATTGCAGGTTAACATAATTGTACATTTACGAGCGTACGCATGTCTGGTAAAAGTCGAGATGTTTAAATCTATAGTGTGAAAGTAGAGGAATCCTAAACATATGAATGTATTAATGTATACATATGCAAGCATATTTACTCAGCTCTCATTATCACTGATGGGTGTTCGCTCAGATATATGAATTGCCTTCATATGAATATATATATATGTGTGTGTGTGTGTGTGTGTATGTGTGTGTGTGTGTGTATTTTGTGCTTTTAAAGAAACACAATATTTTTAATGCACATAGTGCTCAAAATCTTAGTGAATAAATTAATAAAACAATAAAACAGAGCATATCAAAATGTTATGGGATTCGCCCAAGATTGACAGTCCGTTTCATTGTCACAACCAACTCATCCGTCGAATGGTTTAGATCGAAATCACAAATCATTGTATAAAAATATTGTTATTTTGCACACGACACCAATATACTCAGCTCCTCCCACTTCTATTTGTATTCTCATTATTCATTTTTCTTTCATAATATTTATTAGCATATGGTTATTGCAGTAAGTATTATCTGTGTATAATTGCTCTAAAATAAAATAGTATCTATTAAATATTTTGATTTCGCTAGACATGGCATTTTATTCTCAAAATATGAACAGTCGAACGCGTGGGTGCGTTTGTATCCCTTAACTTCCGGTGTATGTAGGTCAAATATCTGCTAGCCATAGATTTAGGTCTATATATAAAAAGGGGTATGTAAGATCGTGTATCTGAATTTAAGAGAAGGATTAAGCGTATATTATATATTGGTCATTCTGGAGTTAATTTATATTTAAAATATTACTATAATGCATAATAAAAGATGATTTGTAGGTGAATGTTAAATGTAAGTATGAGTTAAAATTGAAAATGAAATAAAGTTCATAAAGGACTGAGGCTATTTGTATGTTTTTAATCATTGAAGTTATTATTTCTAGCATATTTTAGTATATACTAAATACTAAATATATACTGATAGATATACACCCATCTATCTATAGACTTAGCCCATACATGGCACACAAATAACCATAATCTGACCCATGTTTGACCAACACGCACCATCCCCCCTCTCTCCTGCAACTAACGCTGCCTCTTTTTTTCCCAAACCAGTATACATTTCACACCAACTTCTGAGGAGTCGGAGAGCACGCCGAATGAAACTTGGCGAAATATATCAAGGCTTATCTTAATGATAATACATATGTTTGAGACGTAACACGCTTTCCTCGATCTTTCATTTCTACATCTTTAATATTCTAGCATATTAACTTGCATCCACATAACAAACCTATGTATATCTATATACATACACACAGAAATATACGCTAGAAAATCAACCACATGATCAGGCAGGCTTCAGAAGCGGCTACACAACAATAGAGTACCTACATGCAATAAATCAACTAATCGAAACGTCCTTAGAATACGACAAACCACTCAGTGTGGCCTTCGTAGATTATGAGAAAGCATTTCACCCTGTAGAACACACGGCAGTCTTCAACTCAATGCGAGAACAATGTGTTAACGAACAGACATATGAAAACGGGAATGCAATAATTAGACAATGATGATATATATATATATATATGTGTGTGTGTGTGTGTGCGCGCGTGTGTGTGGGTGTGTGTGTATGTGTGTGTGCGCGTGTGTGTGTCTGTGTGTGTGTTTGAGAAAATAAGCTTGCGCTGTGATTGGACACGGGATGCAAGTTATGTGAAAGAGTTAAATTATGCTATTATTTATTACTACCGATATCATAGGCACAAACAAGTTTATAAGATAGATAGATATGTAGATAGGAACAGACTGGAATAGATAAATAGATAGATATATACATAACTAGATGCATATAATGAGGTGTATGCATATATAACTAAACCATATCATAAACATCCATGTGAAGGTATCAGCAAGATGTAATTTGTCAGCGATGTATTTTGGACGTGAGCAAGTCAATAAATGATTAATGTCAGTATATTGATTGGCATAGACCTATGCAATTGCTTTTTGTGGAAGTGAACCTGTCCAAGCTCGTATTCTATGTTGTAACAAATATATAGAGATGGATCGATGTGTAAATGTATTCACATTTACTGAAAAAGAGGATGTTTCACGTGTTGCTTACCTTGGCCATGTTTAGTTTAAATGCGTTGATTGAAGGCGCATATATATATATATATATATTATTTAGTATGTTAGAGATAAAATCGTTTAAATATCTCTACCTCATCTGTCAAAATCTGTTGAGGTAGGAAAACAAAACAATTATGGAATATAGAAATGTACTATACTTTACGAAGTTGAGAGTTTCTTCGTAGTTTTATTCGTCTAACCATAGAACGACGGGCGCCCATTGTATTAAAGTGGTTAGCAGTTTCGTCTCGAATACTGATTCGCCAATGTACACGATGAGTTTGATCCTTACGTGGTGCCCAACTATCGCAGTTCTTTGTCAGACTAAACTAGACTTATTAAATATTGGTATTGTGCCATTCGTATATACTTAAAGATGCACGTATATGCATGTCTGCGAATGTGAGTGTATGTGTGTGTATGTGTGTGTGTGTGTGTGTGTGTCTATTTTCCATTATGCATCGAATTATTCTTGGCGTCTTAGATTGACAGCCACGCCCCGGCTACAGTGAGTAGAGGTGAAGAGAGAAGGGTCAGGCAATAGTGAATAGAGAAAATGGTGGGTAATATCCAACTTGCGCTGTAGTCGAGGATGATTCATTTGAATCGGCCTATCTGGTCCTAAATGCAACCGATGCGAGTCAACACTAATGGCAGTAGAATGTTAACCAGTTGAACCAGGATAAAGCCCGGATTAATTTAATCCCTTTCCTTTCAGTGTATGGATTTTTTCCCTTTTTCATTATGAGCATTCATTTCGCACCTACCATCAGGAAACAAGAGACGAAGCTGCTAGTCAACAATATATCACCTACATGCAATACATCAACTAATCAAAACATCCTTAGAATACACCAAACAACTCTGTCTGTCGTAGATTATGAGAAAGCATTTGACTCGGTAGAACACACGGCAGTCTTCAACTCAATGCGTGAACAAGACGTTAACGAGAATTACATACAAATCATCCAAAACATATACGAAAATGGCACTGCAATAATTAGACCACATAAAGATACAAACAGGATAAAGATAGTTAAAGGAGTAAGACAAGGGGATACAATATCACCTAAACTATTTACAGCGAGCCTTGTAAGCATCTTTCGGAAAACCGACTGGGAGGGAATGGGAAGAAACATAGATGGAGAATACTTAAGCCACTTAAGATTCTCCGATGACATCTCCATGACATCGGAAGCATCCGAAGAATTATAAAACATGTTAACTGATATAAATAGGGAAAGTAAAAAAGTAGGCTTAACGATGAACAGGACAGACAAAAATAATGTTCAACGATATGTATATTTATCAATCGTGTGCCTGCGCAAAATATACACATAGCACATATCTATATTCATTCAATGATGGAAACATATCACTGAATTATCAGCTATGTATTATTATTTGTTATATATTCAACGTTTGATGAGTTTACAACTAAGAGAAACAGAAAGACGTATTTAAAATAGTTTTTAATGTGGTTTTCACTTTAATTCAATGTTTATTATTATTGGATTAAGTATTGTAATACACAACTTTTTATTAAACGTTACCAATATTTACCTTCATCGTAGTGTTAGTTGTTTTTAGACAACTTATTAATTCGTGCCACTGTTTCTATGCCAACGAATAACAGCGCAATCGAAATAAAGAGTAAGTTTTCGATGAGAATCGAACTCACATCCTCATTGCCAGAGGGAGACAAGATATGCCTGGCTGCTTTTACCAATCGGCCACGATGGATTAGCAGAAGCTGATTTACACTTATAGACACACCCCCTACAACCGACTCTCTGTGCCATATTTATGTTGTTTTACATATGTGTCCTTCCATTGGGGGCCCAAGGGGCAATTTAAAATCGCCCCCTCCTTCAGATACGTCCCCGGTATTTTTTAAACTTCAGTTGAAAGATAAAAAAATGTTCTCTTTAATAATTGTAAGTCTTTTTCTAGAATTAACAACACAAAAAACTAACTGCCTTTTTTTAAATCAATCTTTATTATTATTGGATGAAGTATTGTAACCCACCACATTTTATTAAATTTGACTAGTTGTTACCTTCAACGTACTTTTAGTTGTTTTTATACAACTTATTAATTCGGGCCACTGTTTCTATGCCAACGAATAGCAGTGCAAGTGGTGATTTCTACTCTTTTCATACTGCATGATTCATTCAGGTGAAGTAGAATGTTTTCATAGTTCCCTGTAAACAGTTTCAGTTTATGGTAGAAATTGTGGATTTGAAGAAAACGAAAGAGGATAAGTAAAAATAAAAATAAATAGTTCAGAAGGTAGAAAGAAGAGAGAGTCATAGCATACATGAAACAGAAAAAAAGCACAACAATTGAAACAAAAGGACAACTGAAAGAAAGAACACGGAGGGAAAATGACCGAGAAGTTTTCCCATAGAATTGCAAGAGAAACAGACTAAAACGTGTGAATGCTGCCGGACACAAACTAAGGGATCAATTTGGCATAAACTTACATTGTAAATTGAATACCCACTAAAAAACCTTTTTTGTGAGGGGGTGTTCAAAAAACAAAATAAAATAGTTCCCCTACTCATTGAAGAGTGTGTGTGCAAAACTTAAAGTTTCTACTATGAACGGTTAGGGCTGGACGAAGTCCGGATACATACATAGATTCATAGATACATAAATGTCAGAACACATGCACAATCTAAACCCAGAAAAGTACTTAAACCAGTGTTGTGGGTAGCGGTGATTAATAATGAAAGCAAAGAATGTAACAATAATCAATAGATGAATAAAGAGCTGTGTGGCATGTTGACCACTTTAGTTGTAATCTATATTCCACTTATGAAAATTGTGAGAATATGAGATTGCGTGTCCGATCCAAGACATGACTTGGCATCGGCAGGTTTACGTGGTTTGGCGTTGTCCTCAGTTTCTCTCGCTTGACGCGTCACCCACGGTGTCACGCACGGGACGCACTGTTGGCAAATCCAATAGCTGGCGTGTTCGTAGAAGGCAGAACGAAGAGTAATAACCTGTGAAAGCATGTATGTCTGGTTAATGAGAGGAATGGGAGCTAATGTTCTGTGATAGGTGAGTGATTGCTGGCAAATGGTTTGAATCATTATGCTGGGGAGTGTGGTTAATTGCTGTTTTTGTTAATGTACACGTACGTATATAAATGGTGGAAGATAGAAAGTTTAAGAATCAGTGTGTGTGGTGTTTGTGAGTTATATGTTTAGAAGGATCAGATAGAAAACTGTTCATAACTATCTATCTATCTATCAATCTACATATATCTAGCCCTTGATATCTATATATACATATCACCTATTCCTTTCTCTCTCTTAGATAGATAGATAGATAGATAGATAGATAGATAGATAGATAGATAGATCGCCGTTTCTTTATGGAACACTATCGGCGTCAACGACACGCCATAATCAAAACAAATGATTAGTTCTGTTGGATGAGTGTTCTGCTTTACATCTATTACATGGGACGACACGTTCAAAGAATTCCAGCATATTAAAACACCTTCAACTTCAAACCTCCCTACAAGGAATGTTCGTGTGTATTTAATCCAAAGTATCAAGTGATAACAAATAACTATGAATTTAGTTCACACTGTTTGAAGACATTTCGATGGATACTGTCTATAATTTAAACCCAAGTGCGAATGCCGTGTATAAAGTTGTGCGAACTCTTGTGTTATTTCTATGATGATATATTCATGACTCACAGAAATTAATATGCTTAGATATTGCCTGGTTTAAGAAACAACATTAAACACTGTACCTCTACCGTCTAAATTGTTCCAAGCGATATAATGTTGTATTGAAACATTTGTGTAATCATGTACAGAATCGTAAATTTCTTGTTCAATTTTCCCAGAACAACGAATTCCAATACACACTGCGTAACCCTACGATGATGTAGGCCGGCTATAAGGATGCGTGTTCTTACTTCTATTACTAATCATCTTCTGAAAGTTGGCCTTCATCAATACCAATCATCGTTATGTTTATTGTCTTGCTTATCCTCGGTTTTGACATGACACGATCAGATTGATCGGAAAGATGTAGCTACACTCCAATAATCACGAAGCCAAGCGAATTTGAATGCTCAAAGGAAAGGCTATAACAGCATCATAAATATAGCTGAGAGCTGACAAGGGGTGTCGGCCAGATTATAACCCGACACTGCATGAAAACAGTGGCAAGCCGTTACCTGGTGTTTGTGGGTTTAATCATATGCCTCAAGCCATCTTTTAATCTTGTGATATATTTTGAGTTCTTGACACAGACTTTTATTAATCGTATTTGGCAACTCGAGGACTTTTTTTTTCTTTTAGCGTTTCACACATGCTAGCTGACTATTCTGCTGCGACCCATTACTAATATAAAACTAAATAAATTGGCAATCATTACCTTTCCCGTTTCCATATCAGATGTTCTGATTCCGGAATCGCCCGAAGTCCTCCGCTGCTGCTGATGGCGAACTTAAAGTCAAAGAAGCAGACGATAATTTCAACATGTTTCCACTTTCGGAAGTTAAAATGGCCGAAGGAAGTATGCCTAAGCGTGGTAGGTCTAGGCCTGCTGCACCTACATGTATTGTCCCAATTCAAGTCGACAGAAATTTATTACCACAACTTATTTTATTACTGGACATTACAGGGACCTAGTCAATATAACATCCAATGACATGGACTGCATAAGGTGGCTAGCTAAACACCACCTTATTGTTAACACATCAACCCCAACCCGAACCCTAACCCCAACACTAACCCTTACGCTAAAAACACTAACCTTAACGTATCCTTTGTTCATGTGTGTTTATCAAGCTGTTGCTTGAATAAAAAGAAAGTGGGGGAAAAACCATAGTCTCTTGAATCACATGAAATTGCCCGATATCAGTAGACCATTTAAGAATAAATGAAAATGCCACTTTCTTTGACTTTAAATTCGCCATCAGCAGCAGCGGAATCAGGACATGGAGCAGCGGCCATATGGAAACGGGAAAGGTAATGATTGCCAATAAATTAGCCCTATGGAGATTATATCATCAGAAAAAGGGCGTTTTCTTATTTTGAATGTAGTCTAGTCTCGGATTCATCGATAGAGAAGAAAGTAGATGCCATACACTCAATGTCTGAAAGAGGAATACTTCAAAGCCCGACAGATTAAATTCTGACATATTTAAAAACATTAACAGTTCTAAAAAATACAAGAATACGCATGCAAGAACACATATACAGGGTGTTTAAAAAAGGATGCTACAGTATTTTCGACAACTTGTATTTAAACTACTTCGAATCCAATAACTATTTTTAAAGACATAAATTCCAAAAGCACATAGATTGTAACTTTACAATATATGTTGAAAATGATTTTGTTTAACCTTGATGCGGACTCTTACCCGTATCATTGTATAAACGTGTTATCACATGTGAAAACGGCATAGCTGACACAACACAAATGATTGGATGCTCGACCGAGGCTAGCGTATGATGCAATCATTCCAACTGTTGTCTATGAGTGTAGTGTTGCCGCGTGACTAGTATTTTAGCATACAATATGCGTGCTCGTAAATTCTACCTCCTTATCTTTAGGGTTGTGTCCTTAATGAAACATCCTGCATATGTATATATTGTAATCATTATGTATTTGTAACCACACAACAAGAAGAAGATATTTATATTGGTGTATCTGAACATTTCAGTACAGATAGATCAACCGTTTATTCAACCCACGTACTTGCGCTAACTTACTTACATTGATATTGAATGCTTCCACATAGACGTATAATAGCTTACTTATCGAACTGAATCCTATTTTATTTTTTAATCTGCCAAAGATATTGAACTAAAATGAATTGTTTTGTAAGATATAAACAAACCAACAAAAAACGCACAGACTATAGTAATTAGATATCTATTTCAAAACACAACATTTTAAGAATGTATTTAAAATAAGACTCGGTCGTGCGAGACAGAGTACACATCTGATCTGAAAGGGCAAATATAAAAATAATTACGGAACCATTTTGAATGGATACCAAATAATCCATGACCACTTCAAGCAGCAATAACAACACAGACAGTCTGCCAAACAAAATCAGCAATGATATTAGAAAAAATATCAAATGCAATAACAAATAATATCAATTATAAACTCTTCTTCTCTATGGATATTAATAAACACAA
>VCCN01007365.1:4895545-4906985 GCA_006491835.1 Architeuthis dux
CCCATTCTTGTGCCCCCCTTCTCTCTTCTGATCAGCATTATTGTTGTCATATTAATGGTAGTTATAATACCTATATGATCGGCCTGTATGGACCATTACTTTGAGACGTAGTTTCGAACGAATGTTCTCTTGCCTTAACCTTCAAATGCTAATAAACCCAAGGATTTAACGGTTCGGTCGATCCTCATAACGGCGATTAATCGATTTGTCAATCGCTGATGAGATGTAAAACCTCTCCTGGTCATACACCCCCTCCCCAGCTTCATTGATCGGTGTTCGAGCCTCGGTACAAAACATCTGGATGATGATTTTCAAGCACGTTCACATGGAATACTGACGGAACACAATTTTACATTCTCCATCTCTTGCCTGAATTTATACGCTTAGGTTGATTTTCAGGCGATCAATATTAAACCGTCATTGTATTTATTTTGAGTAATTGAACAGGCTTATACGAATGCTATACTTCATTATTAAAAACATACTTCTTTGTAAGTAGATTAACTGTTTACCTTCTTAAAGTAGACAGATTTGGAATCGTTTAGAACATGTATGAATACAAGCGATTGATTTGTGTTACAATCTTGTATTTATTCGGCGAAGCCAATTAAATACAAGATTCTCAACGTTCTTGCAGCTTAGCCCAAGTTTGTCTTGAAATCATACAGTATAGTTATGCTGTGCATTCGATACTTGTATGTTGAGAACATTGAGAACACAATTAACAAATAGAACGTCATGTTTTTTTTAGACTAAACATTTCTACCGATATTGAATAGTGAAGAAAATACGACAAAAATGTTCTCTACTATAGAATAATACATATATAGTCAAAAAAATAATAATAGTAATATACCAAATTATCAAATAGTGAAAGAACTGCATCCCCGTTCAGAAGATCAATATCCAGTCTCATAATTTTGAATAATTTCCCCACGTTAAATTAAGTGAATTAAAAGAATTGACACTAATAATCTGTGTTCAGTCCCTGGCCATGTCCTAACGTAAGGCGTGGATCATTTTGTCTGGTCAGAAATGTTTTTTCGAGAATCCCCCGAGAATTCCTCGAAGGGAGACAAACATGTACGCAAGAAAACATCCATTTTGGTCCCGATAATAAATGTAACTGATTATATTAAGAAAGTTACAATTACATGAATTAACAGCTCATAGGAATATATCAACCCAATTTCGAACAAATTCCGTATTGGAAGATCTGTTTGTTTTTCTTTTTTCGAGATGTCTTTTTTGATGAAGGGTTCCCAGATGCTATTGATGTCAATGCTCGGTGTCCTGAGTGGTTCGACTGAGTGAGTATTTTCGCCGATTCCTTCAGGCGTCGTATTCGCCAATTGTTCTCCCTATCGATGATTTGTACTTCATCCCATAAGGGCTTGTGTCCACCCCGCTCCCTCCACATATGTAGATGCTGATAAATTGAAGAGGGTATATATTGTTAAAGAAATGTTACAACATAGACTCGGAACGAGAGCCACTTCTGTCTGTTAGGAATCCAGTTAGAAGAACTGGCAAACCACCGCCATGCAACATGAAATGTGTGATTGAACCTCACATATTATTATTGCGCTGTACCATAGGTACGGCCATTGAGCAAACTCCATTCATGTTTAAATACTTATTTCTACTGTTTCTTGTCGGTTGAAGGGGGAGATATTCTTTCTTCGTTTTTCCCCTTCCGGGTAGGCTCCACTAATTACAGATGTTTCTCATTATTCCCCTCTTTTATTATTTATACGTCTAATTTTCACTCAAGATCAAGTTCGATAATATGCTTACTTCAATAATTGGGTTTATTTTCAGAATGCTTATAACTCGTGGCCAAGATGTTGTTTTCTTTTTTATCACAATACTTTTTCTTTGCTGCATTTTTTATTTGACTTGTCTAAGCTTCAGGTTTCCAGGTAACCAACATGTGAATACAACGGATGAAAAAAAACTATTTCCACCCAGGTTATCCATAGTTTCTTTAAATGTGTACGAAATGCAATATCTTACACATACTTGATTTATTACTAAATACAATATACTACTAGAAAGCAGTCAGAGAGGACATACATCTGTCAACGCCGCTGTAAAGTCTGAATGAAATTCATTGAGAACTTTTGGAGATATCTTCCGGACAGGAGAAACATGGCGATATTATGTGTTTTGGACATATAAATACAACACGGGGCGAGCAATTCTGAATGGAACCGCTCCAACGTTTAATCAATTCTTCCTTTGCCTAATGTCCACCCTTCCAGAAAATCTCAATGAATTTCAGGGTAAACATGTCGATATTCTGTGTTTTGGACATATAAATACAACGCGGGTGGGGGTTTAATTCTGAATGGATCCGCTTCAAAATTTAATCAGTTCTTTCAGTGCCTATTGTCCACCCTTCTAGGAAAGTGAATGAAATGCATATAGAACATTTGATTTACTGATAAATAGAAAAGAGGTATATGTTTTTGGTCGCGTCTGTTTGTTGGTTTGTTTGTTTGTTTGTTGGTTTGTATGTTTTTTAACATATTCACCTGTCCCCAAGATGTGTCTGGGTTGTGTTTTCACTTTTATTGGAAGATCTGTTTTTTCCTTTTTTTTTTCGAGTTGTCTTTTTTGATGAAGGGTTCCCAGATGCTATTGATGTCAATGCTCGGTGTGATGAGTGGTTCGACTGTATAGAGTATTTTCGCCGCTTCCTTCAGGCGTTTGTACTTCATCCCATAAGTGCTTCATCCCATATGTGCTTGTGTCCATGTAGATGCTGACCTTTTGTGTTAAAACGACATAATCCCAGTTAGATTCGCAAATATATCAACAGGATGAAGGGATGTCCATGCGATCAGCTTTGTACTCGGTGATATCAAACGTGTACTAGAGTATTTCGTGGAAATGACACTAGAAACAGCAACACTGAAACCATCAACCTGGCTGAGATATGTTGATGATACCATTATACTATGGCCTCACCAGGAGGGTGTGGAAGTGCTACTAGACCACGTGAACTGAAGTACTTATTACCCGAACAGAACATGGATTCAGGACATGCGTATAGTATAAACCCACTTTCGCGTGGCGGTACCTGAGCTATGACTCTAACCACCAAAACAACACAAAGAAAGGAATAACCAGATGCCTATAACACCGAGTAAAACAAAAATATACAGACAGGAGATATTCAGCTTAAAAAACATTCTCCTTAGAAACAATTACCCTGCTAATCCTATAACAGCTACATCCAACAAAACAAGACAACCGGACGGCACAATGAAACCAAAGCCCAATACCACAGTCGTTCTCCCGTACATCAGTGGCATATCTGAGAAGTTAAAAAGATTATGCCATCAGTATAACATCTGGACTGTGTTCCGAAGTGGGACCACCCTACGCTCACACCTCTCCGGGTATTGTGTATATTCAAGCCCTTGCCTCTGTGGTAGACATTATAAAGGCGAAACACGCAGGCCTGTAACAATAAGAACACAGGGAAGCTGTGACACGTGGCGACACATGCACATCGGGCATGGCAGACCATATGTGGAGGTAGCGGGGTGGACACAGGCCATATGGGATGAAGTACAAATCATAGAGAGGGAGAACACCTGGCGAATACGTTCGCCTGAAACAAGCGGCGCATACTCTGTCCAGTCGAACGATCATTGACATCAATAGCATATGGGTACCCCTCATAACAAAACCTTGAAAAAAAGAAACTCAAACAGATCTTCCAATAAAAGTGAAGCAACTCGGATTGACACCGAACACACAACTTCGACATACAGGGTATACAAAAAAGGATGTGACTTGTCCAGTCTATGCGCTCTAAACAGTGATTCCACAGAACCAGGAACACCCGACGATTAATGATTAATACACCCAGTCTGATTAAATTCAGACAAGAAAAACTCAGATGAATGCTTTTTTTCTCTTTTTATCGTACGCATAATGCCCGGATTACTACACATTTTCCCATAACTCACCAGGAAAAATCTCTAACGTTTAGGAGTACAAAGAAGTAGAAAGTACCAGACATCAGTGTGTCTGTTATCTTGAATTCCATCATCATTGATTTTTTTTATCAATATTACGTTCAACTTAATTTCAGTTCCTTTTCATCGCACCTGCTCAGACTGTCACTCTACGGCCTTTAGTAAATACCGCAGATCAGAAATAAAAGTAATTGATACAAATTTCAAGATAACATTACTATTTATAAAACTAGTGTAGGTGAGCAAAACATCAAATCCGACAGCACAAGGCGTTCGAGTTAAATAAAGAATAAGTATATATGGTGTGTTTGGCCTTCTGCACCGCTGACTCTCGTAGCTTACGCAGCAGAGTAGCTGTTGTGCATAGGCAGGCTTCCCAATGAAAAGGGGATGCATATTCGTGCCCCAGCGAGCGTTAATCTTTTATTTTTGGTCCGTGCTATTTACTAAGAGTCACAGTAGAAAACCTGCTGTGTTCATAATACTATTAATGATAGCACAGGGTACAATAACGGTTTGAAACCCGTTTCGCCGTTTCCAAATGTATTTACTGACACAACATCAAAAGGCCTGGATGATGGGTGCACAAGAGTCAGGAAAACTCCACAACCGCTTGGCAACTTGTAGATAACCAAGCAGTATCCAGTTAACTTAGCAAACACAAAGGAGTCCTTCACATCAGACACAAACAAGCCCAGACATAAACAACGGTCTTCTATGCTGTAGTTCGACAGTGACCCGTATCGATTTTCTACAATGAGCTGGATTGCAAATAAAAGTTGTTTATGCCTATCAATGTGAACCACACTGATGCATTAAGGAAATATGTTTGTATTTGATCGACTTCCTTTAGGGACGAGTGAAGAAAGACCACAGCTACATTCGTCCGAGCAACGGTTTATGTCAGTAGGATACTTTATTCGCCTCTGTGCCTTTTATGATCAATCGATTTCCAATTGATCGTTAGGCAGACAAATCGATATGGCTGAAAGTCGTTTAGGTTTCTGCTGACGTTCATCTTATTATTATTCACAATTTTGAACGATAGAAACTTGTTGAATATCAGGGCAATGCCGTTTTCAACATCCTTACTATCATCAGTAGGATGTGATTTGATAGGATTTGAGTTTTCTGGCATTTGGTTTCGTTAACGTTCCGAGTGTTTCCATGATATTTAGGTGCAATCAAGCAAAGTTATCTCCAAGTGTAAATATCTTTAATCATGTATAGTGTTATTTCATGAGAGTGCAGATCAATACATGCAAATTACAAACAGCAGCGAGAGTATTTTATACATAAGTAGTCCCACTACCCACCCTCTCTCTTTCTATCTCTCGGGGTAAGTAATTAAGTTCTTTCTACATTGCAGTCGTGTTCCTAAAGATACATTGTATTGCAGCAATATGAATAGCTGTATGCATAACAATCTAGATATCAAACAGGTATTTTGATTATTAGACAAGAAACACAATTCTGGAATAAATACTTAGAAGTTATTGTTTGATTTATACGCATGAAATCTTGGATTTGGTCATCATTTCCACATTTATTTCATTCCCCTACAAAAAACAAAAACTGTTGCAGAAACGAATAAAAACATACATCAGTATCTTCGAAATATTTAATTAACATGTTTGTAGAATCAAATATTCATTATGTACAAATTTATTTCCGGATTTATTTTTATTTTCCATATTTCACACAGTTCCTATGGGAAAACGACATAATAAATGATTATAAAAACAAAACAAAGCACAACATTGTGTGGAAGCGTTGCAAGCAATTCAAAAGTCCAACATAACTTCAGTGTTTAATGATGTGTAAGAATTCATGAGCCTGAACATCATTGAAAATCAGAATGTCATACAGGATATAAAATGATGAACTTAAAAAACACGTTTCACTACATAAGATCATGTTATTGTCTCCTGCACTTGACAATTGTCTTTGTTTTCATCCCTCATCTTCAGATAGTTCTCTTTTATTGTTCTGTTATTCTTACTTTCTCTCTTCTTTCTTCCTTTCATTCGTCCTTACTTTCTTTCTTAATAATGATTATTACATTTTCAGATTCGTTTCTCTTAGTGTTCTGTCCTTGTTGTCCTGTTTAGTTCGTTTCTCTGTTCGTTGTCTTCTGTTTATCTCTAATCTAATCGTGGTATTTACTAAGCTTACCGTAGTACGGCCAACTAGAAGGAAAAGAGATGTTGCACCAATCTTCGAAAGCCTGCTTTCCTTGAAAATCATCATTCATAATCTTGGCTCTTACCTGGGTTCGAACAGCGACTATTGGCGCCGGTGTGAAATACGCAACCCATCCAGCCACATGGCAGGCCACTTCCTCTCCGATCTTTTTTCTTCTCGATAAACATTTCTTATTTTCTTCTTTCTTTCTCTCCCACCTCATCCTACTTTTTCTTCCTCTTTCATTTCTCTTTTCTCCCGCCTTCATGTCTCCCCCCGACCGTCTGTATTCTTTCACCATCATTTATTTTTATTCCCTTCATGCATCCGACTTTCACTCCTATTTTGAGATACACCTTTTCCTTCTCTCTTAACATTTCCCCACTACGTCGTTCTCTCTTTTATACTTTTCCATAATAGTCTCTTTGTAATTAGCAGAACCATAAGATTACTATTATATTGTCTCTTGCATGAATGACTACCGAATTTAACATCCGGTATTTAATTGCTATTAACAACATCTCCTTAATTAAACAAATAAAATATATGATTATATTTTTTATCACGATTTTCTTCATAATGTTAATGTCTTTTATACCAAAAAATACTGCGCGCGTGATTTTTCGGGGTTCATTCAAAATGTTACTTTAGAAGTATTGTTATTACTAACATCGAGATTATTTTTACCATTATGTGATTATGATGATAACGATTGCTTGTCCTAGAGCGATAGACAGTACGGTTATCACGGAGTCTGTTTGCTTAAAGTTGATAGCCCCTTCTGGTTCTGTGTCAGACTTGGCTAAGCTTAAGCATCATCACCATCGTCACCACCATCTGTCTTTTAACGTCCGTCGTTGGACGAAGACATCTCGATTGTGGGCGTCGGGGCGCCAATATCTCTGGAACATGTCTAGGTCGTCACGCCATCTTATTTTCTGCCGGCCATAATTTCGCATATGATCTCTGGGGATCCACGTTGTGAGTTGTGATGTCCAGCGGTTGTCTTGCAACATGACCAGCCCATTGCCATTTGAGTTTTCTTATGTTTTCTATGATATCTCTGGCCTCTGTTTGTTTTCTAATATACTGAGCTACCTTGTGATCTCCCCACGTGGTGTTAAGCCCAATTGTCTCCTGTGCAGGTTGCATAGTTCTCAGTTTGAGGACCAATCTTTAATTATGATGAAAATCGTGAGTATAGTATTCATGGCATACATACGATTATTATAGACGTCTTTATTTATATTATTAACGGTGTTATAATTATTTCCTGGTCGTTAGAACATCGATTTTGTCAACATTGAATGAAACGACAAAAAAAGGGAAACATACAGGCGCTCCACAATAAAAAGACAATATGAATTCCATTTCTTGTGATTTTCAACTGAAGAATATAGTTGGATGAATTAGAATTACATGTTTCATTGTTCGATTGCAGACCATCGGTGTTCCATTGTTGTTCAGTATTGACAATGACTTGGCTTGCATTATTATATCTATTCCATTGGCGTGTACAATTTGCTTCCCACTACAAGCAAACAAGCCGTACAGTGCAGTCCAGGCCAATGGAGCCAGAGGGCTAAACATTTAAACATTAACTCCTTATTATGTCTAAAGAAAAACTTATAAATAGGTTTTTAGTGGGTTGTTTAATTTGCAATGTAAGTTTATGCTAAATTAGTCACTTAGTTTGTGTCCAGCAGTGTTTGCGGTTGTTTCTTTTTGTAAATTCAGACTTTTTTTAGTGGTCACTGCCCAACAAAGGGTGGGAGGAGTAACCTATTCATTGATCACCTCTTTTTTCCCATTTTAATTGATCAGCCCCAATGCGACATGCTGGTCACGTGACGGTTTCTATTGAATGACTGAACAGACCTGTTCGATATATCTTTTGATATGGAGGATGAGAATATTTCGTTGCCATTAACCAGAGACGCTATAAAACATACTTTTTTTTTCTTTCGTGGAAAACATTACAGATTTATTAAAAAAAACAACATTCTTTGCCTGTCGCCTCTGGCTTTGAATAAAAAAATATATGTCAAGAGGCAAGACTTTGTGTACACGTAGATAATCTGTGTTCTCTGCAATGAATTCTTATGTGAATCCAAAGTATAGCCTAATTTAAAATGTCAAAGTTCATGATCGGCTACCATCTGAGGTCTCTAATGATGACGGCGAGAAAGCAGTATGGAAAATAGTTTTTAAAAAAGAGCCATAGAATTGTATCTATGCGTGTTTAAATGGCACGCTGCTTCCTTGTTTACTACCGATGGCAGATGTTGTTCAAAAACTCATGCACTGTTACAGATGATCATTCTAAGTATTAACGCACACATATTTGCATTCATGTATAAATGGGTAAGTGGTTGTGTGTGCAAGCAACGTAATTGCACACAATCTTAGAAACAGCCACACACAAATTTGTTAAAAAACAAACTTGTTGCCTAAAACATCCAAAGAATGTACAGTTGATGTGATATCAAGATCACAACGGAACGTATTCGCAAGGAAAATATAACCAAACGTTGTTTATATAGAATCTCATAGAGTTGCAGTAGAAATATAAGACATAAACTAGTTTCCTCCTCCAGATTAGGACTGTGAATATTGGAAGTGATCATACGAAACGAGATCGTGAAATGAGGCATGCCAGACCATGTGTGAAGGGAAGAATAAGCATCAGCTTCTGTGTGAAGAGATTAAAATAAAAGATGGAGGAAAGTTTGCAAGGTGAAAGAAGCCGTGCATATAAGAATGTTGACTCGTCTTTCTTTCGTCTCGTTATTCTACGATCGTTAAATAAGCAGCGTGGGTCAGAAATAAAAAAAATAAATCTCCGGTTATATTTGAACTCGCAACTCTCATTATTGGGAGCCTACCTTTCTGTGACAATGTAGTTACTGGTCTGGCTACCAAGTATTTACCGGTTGGCGTCGCCCAAATAAGTCATATAGCTATATTATATATGTTTTCTAATTGCTACTACGCGGCCATTGTTTTGGTTAATATACTAACGGTCGTACAACGTAATAGAAATAAGATGGAAGAAAGACACTTTAAAGGTTAACAATAATGACGATGCATCATGTAATGTGTAGCCTCTTAATAAAATCCGATACGTTAATTCTTGAACTGAATATTTCAAGAAGTCTCCTGTATATTTGCGTCATGCTCTTTTTTTGTTGAAGATATCGATACAGATTCATGTTCACCTTCACTGAATAATGTGGATTTATTTTTAATATTGTACTCTATTATCTTGTATAATTGGAAATGTAGTGCATGTGTTACGCCGAATCCGTGAAATTGCCTAGATAGCGAATAAAACTACGTATTTACTCACTTTTTGATTATATCAACTTTTGATTGTAAAAAGAAACTAGTTGTTTTCATCCTTGTTTTTTAATCTAATCTTTTGATCAAAGTATGTATTTACTTTTTTACAAAGAATACATATGGAAGCGAAAAAGCATATATCCAACGCGATTTGGCCGTACATACATACACACATACATACATAAAACACATACATACATATATGTATGCTTACATATACTGGTTTATTCTGAGTGGTTATGACAATGCAGAAATTGATTAAATGTAATCTGATCTCGTCATTAATTTGAACAAAAGATTATATTAATCAAAACTAGGATAAAAACAACTATTTTTTTACAATCAAAAGTTTATATAATCAAACATGAGTAACTAATTTTAATCGCTAATTAGGCAATTTTGCCGATTCGGCGTAACACATGCATCAACAGACAATAATGGTCTTTGTTTAGATACAGACGTAATATATATTCTATTTCTTCTAGCAACAAGATATTGGAAATTCTTGATACCGTCCTTTCCCTCATATTCCCTTATTTTAAGCACGTATATTTGTCAAAGTGTTAACTGGTAATAATATTATCGTCTGTTTCCTTCTGTAATGCAGTTAACCACGGAAATGACTAATCGATAATACCGTTGCTTTGAATGTGGCCACCGTTAGACAGTTTTAACGAGTCATGCTTTTAGGTCATTCTTTTTACTGTGGACTATGAATTAAGCCAATAATATCTCTCCTTTTAGTATTAGTTCGACCCGGACAGAAAAACTATAAAAATAGATTGACTACAAATGGAAATATTTAAATTAAGACATACTCGTGGAATATCATTATTTGACGTTTATATTATTTATAAGTAAGTATCTGAAATCTATGCTACATTGAAAACACATTAGTGGAGTATATCTATGTGTAAATATGAACTGCAGTCTTAGTATTGGCTGCCCTATGTCATGTGTTTAAGACTAGAGATTAATTCACAATTGAAAGGAGAGAATAACGCGAAAGCCTGCCGTAACTTATTAAAAACATACTTCTTTTACTATATGGTGATTTGTTTTCATTTATTTACAATAAAGATATTTTAAATATAATCTCTGATTATATTAAAAATATGGAAACAATCAGGATCCTGGTACGTTTAGAACTATTTGGAAATATGGAATAATCAGGGTCCTGATCAGTTTAGAACTATTCGTCAATATGGGGCAATCAGGATTCTGATCTGTTTAGAACTATTTGTCAATATGGGACAATCAGGCTCCTGATCAGTTTAGAACTATTTGTCAATATGGGGCAATCAGGGTCCTGATCAGTTTAGAACTATTTGCCAATATGGAATAATCAGGGTCCTGATCTGTTTAGAACTATTTGCCAATATGGGACAATCAGGCTCCTGTTCTGTTTAGAACTATTTGCCAATATGGAACAATCAGAGTCTTGATCTGTTTAGTACTATTTGGAAATATGGAACAATCAGGGTCCTGATCTGTTCAGAAGTTGATATATTCAGTTCCTTTCCCGGACAAATACTTTTGAAGTCTGATGAGCAATATGGACAAGCTACCACAAAAAGAAAACAGCGTTTAAGTTTTGCATATATTTTCTGGGAATAATTAGTAAAGTTTCAGAAACAGACCTCAATACATACATACATACATACATGATCGCTGCCATTCGATACGAGTATGGCGGCTCCTAGGAGAGCACACTACCAGGTGCCATCCATTGAGCAGCATGTGCTTGAGAAAGGACTGGGTGCACAGTTCAGTCCTAGCTTGGCAAGATATTTCTATACAGAATATAGGATGAGACGGCAATATTATTTCTGCATACGGCACCTGATATTCCCAGATGGTCAGCCATCTGGGTAATGACGAGGCTCGACGTCGCTTAACTTCGGTGATCGTACGAGAACCGG
>VCCN01007365.1:4908827-4919654 GCA_006491835.1 Architeuthis dux
AGAGAGAGAGAGAGAGAGAGATGTGTTTCTTGTAAATATATGCATTTTATAATAACAATTGTATTCTTAAAGGTAATTTTTAACATGAACATTTTAAAAATAGACCAAACAATTTTCCAAATGTTTTCCCGCAATATGATTAATTAAGGTACCAAATTATGTCTAATTAACTGTCATAATATATTTTTAAAATGTGCGAAATTGGGGAAGTCATTTTAAAATAACTTTCTCTTTTCAGATTCTTATTATTAAATGCTTCTATAAAAGATATTAAAGCATTTGTGCATTATAATTATTTGATAAAATAGTTGTATGTATACCAACACATTCCATTTTTACAGTCCCACATCTGTTTTATTTTAAACACGTATTATTTATATTTCCGTTATTTATATAACTGTTATTGTCATTATTAATGTGTTAATCATATTTTTATTAATATCTTCAACAGTCGCTTCTTGCCTGTTATATTATACACCATCCGGTTCGGGATTTTGTAGCAAATAAAAAATGTGTAACGTTTCCATCTGGAGTTTGCTTCCTGCATATGGTCTTCAGATGACATAGAGAGAGTTCAGAGGAGAGCCACCAATATCAGTTCGAGGCTGAGTGACATATCTTACACTGAAAGCTTAAAACAACTTAATCTAGAGACCTACTAGAGATCTATAGAATCCAGAACAACATTCCTAGAGTGGATACTGACGTTCATTGTTCAACATGCCCTGATAAGAAAATGCTGACTTCATCTATCTGCATTAAAACCAGAGGACACAACTATAAACCAGAAATATTCCTCTCGGTAAGAGTGGCAAACGCATGGAACAGCCTAAGTGAAAAGATGGTCACATCCGAGAATAATATATAATTTAAAAAATCGTTATTCTGATATTGAACATACCAAATTTAACTACCATTTTTCTTATTAGTTTAATCCCAGCCCAACTACACTGAGGCTGGCTTAATGACGCAATTAACTGCTGTCAAAAAAGCCTATTTCAAGTATATTCAAGTATATATAAAAAAATATTGGCTATACATGCATATTTTGATAGTTTAATTTTTCACATTTTTTAATGGAATTGAGACGATCGCCTGACAATAACTGAATAACTATAATATGTTCATACGAGATTCACCTCATTTTCAATTTATTAGTATTATTAATAGTGTGGTTTTGTAACTAGGTTTGGTATCATATTCATGGTTATCATTTATCGTATGCTGCGTTTTTATTAGTAATATCAGCATTATTATTTAAATTATTGTTCGATCTGATGTTAATAATATTTTCCAAACATTGATATTAACATAACAATATTATTATTTCAGTAGTCGTAGTAGTAGTAACATCTTAATTATGATGATAGCGCTTCAAAACATCGTGTCCTTGTTTTCTTTAATTTTATTAATTTACGTGAATCCTATTCTTGTCAGAGTTCCTATTATGATTTTTTTTCAATAGTATGTTGATTGCATTAATGATGATTGTTGTTGCCAACATCATCATCATCATCATCATCATCATCATCATCATCATCATCATCATCACCATTATTATTGTAGCGCATCTGTTGCTTTTTTCCACGTTTCCGAATAAAGATTAAAAAAAGTTAAACACATTTACGAACGTCGAAGGAAACAAATATCGAAAAAAAAACATCCTTAATCTTTAAAAACTGATAAACAACCTTTCACTTGAATTGAAATAGCATTTTATCAATGATTAATAATTTCGTGAGTTCTTAAAAGCTCTTAACATTATCAACGCTCCATTCATCGAAATAGAAGATTACATTGCACGCATTCGTCCACACACAAGCACACACTTACGAATTCACGCATTTATATAAATACAGATAAAATACGCGCTCACAATAAGCGAAATGAATTTGATTTCCATCGATTCATTTGATTCCCAACTGTATATATCAAAAACACCACTTTTCAAATATTCCCTAAGAAAAGTTTGTAATTTCTTTAAAAAGGAAAATATTCATGTTAAATGGTTCATGTGATATGTCATCATCATCATCATCATCATCATCATCATCATCATCATCATCATCATCATCAGCAGCAGCAGCAGCAGCAGCAGCAGCAGCGGCCGTGATAGGTCTACTGCTGTGCCTTTCCCATTTCCTTTCATGACGACCTAGATTGTGCTAACCTTTGCCACGTTTTACCGGCAAACTTTTCTATTTCATCCCTCCATCTTGGATCTGGTCCTTTTCTACTGCGTTTACTGTCCCAATGGGCACCAGTCGGTTAGTCTTTTCCCCCATATATTGTCATGTCTTCTTACTAGGTGACCAGCCCATCTCCATGTTTGTTAATTTCTTAATTAGTTGTATAACATCCTTCACTCTAGTCATCCCTCTGATCCATGTTGATCTTTTTCTATCTTTTAGAGTTATCCCTATCATTGCTCTTTCCATGGCTATCTCTGCTATTCTAAGTTGGTTTTCAGCTCGTTTTGTTAATTTCCATGTTTCACATCCATAAGTCATGGCTGGTATTATGCAGCCGTTGTATGTTGTTAACGAAGTAAATTAGGCTTAATTCTACAAGTAATGTATGTTGATATCAAGAAAAAAAGAAAAGTGGATTTTATATTTCTACATGGAGATGAATTTAAAATTATTATTAACTTTGAACCCTGACTACTGGCATTCTATATACATACTACTATCAGTCCCACCTGCTGCTCATACCGATACAATCATAATTGTTTATCTCAATGCAGATTTCATAAGATTAGCCAAAGAAAGAATAGGAACAAATACGAACAGTAAATACACATGAAGAGTGTGGTTTCAAAACATGATAAGCATCATTTTTAAAAAATGTGTTAATTAAATTAAAAATCAAATTCTGGATTTGAATATTTCATCTTATTACAACCTTATATACTGCATATATATAAAAAGGTTGTGATTATATACAAACATTCAAATCCAATAAAAAATCAAATTCTGGATTTGAATATTTCATCTTATTACAACTTTATATACTGCATATATATATAAAGTTTGTGATTATATACAAAAATTCAAATCCAGAATTTTATTTTTAATTTAATTAAACACGTATTTCTAAAATGGTGCTTATTGCATTTTGGATCGAAGCTCTTCACATGCAAGAATACTGTGAAAGAAAAGTACGAATGAGGAGAAGTAATAACTTGGCTAGAAAAAGAAGTCTGTAAATAAAGTCAAGAAAGATCAATATAAAGTATCGTATGCATAAATGAGTGGCATATATACATTTTCCCAGTTCTTTGTAGCTGCAGATGTTCTATTTTTCTTGATAAATGCACATTTCAAATAGGCTATACTCTGCGTCCCCGCCTGCGTTCTAACAGTCAATAAATCTATATCTATTTTAATAAATGATTGTTGTCAGGTCATTTTCATTTACAATAATGACATTTCGGATACGAAATTGATATCGGTGATTTGCTTAGAAAAAAGACATCGGATTTACTGATAGCCCTACCGAAGATATGACTACTTTATGGTCTCATTAAATTACTATAGACAAGACCAAATTACCCAATTATATGATTACATCAAAGTGAGTACTTACAAAACTGTCATAGAGATATTAGCTGATAGCAAGATAGGCAGTGAGTAATTAGCTGATAGCAAGATAGGCAGTGAGTAATAGCGTCTTAGTATATAAAAGTGTGAGCAAATCGGACCAATAGTGTGACGCCTTCCAGGTACGTAAACCGTAGTTCCTTGGTGTAGCACTAATTCCTGACGTTTTACTTTCTCTATTTCTTTCACTATATTTTTCTATGTTTTTGCAGTCCCTCTTTTGTTAATAGCTAAGTTCTTCTTATTTACGTGTTATGCTTTTTCTTACATATATGTACGTTATGTAATTATAATTATATAACTATTTACGATAGTTTTTCATATTTTTGTTTCACCAATTTGTGATTCTTGTTCCACTCTTTTATTCTCTTCTTTCTTTGTTTTTATTCCTTTTTAACTTCATTCCGGTCTTTGTACCCTGCGTCTTTTCAAATTGCTTCTATAAGTTTTAAATTATTTTAATGTTTCAATTTTCCTGTTTTGTATATTTTAGATTATTTCTTCTAGGTTGTATCTCTTTCTTTGTGCTCTTCTATTGTGCGTCGTCTGTTTTTATTTTCTTATTTCTATCAGGTTTTCCTTCACTCTTCCTTGTTATTTTTGTTTATCCCTCGTTTATCTTCTTTGTTTCTTTTGCAATCTTTGATTTTCTTCATTATTTATACTTATTTTTACTCAGATTCTTTCTTTCTGTACTCACTTCCACGTTTTCCCTTCTGTAACCTCTAAATCTTTCTCACAATTGTATATATAGGGCCTTCTTTTCTGTATACTAACCTTTTAATGCTATCCTTTGTTTTTTTTATTCTGATATATTTGCTATTCTTCCCTTCCTGTTTATTCAGTATTCATCCCAATTTCCAATCGTATTATAATCTTCTTTTTCGATCAATTTTATGAATTGTACAAATCATTCTCTCGTTCTTCCAATTGGTAATCATTGTTTACTATATTTCAATAAATATTTATTTAACATATATTTTATTCACATCGGAATTGGTTTTCCTGTCATTTGTAAAGACATTTACATTCTCTTCCATTTGTTTATTTTCATCTTTTTGTCTTTGGTATATACTTCATTTTTATTCTGCCAGTTAAAAAACAAATGTTATTCTATTTTAAATCTCTTCTTTCTTCCTTGATCTGTTAATCCATGTAATGCCTACTTGCTTCTCTGCCGGACTTCCTGTCACGGGAGATAATCACAACACAATGGCCGTTATAGCTAATTAGTTTGCCTTTGAAGCACTCACATCAAACGTCCCGGATATTCGCTCTCCTTATTCTTTGCCCCCAAAACCATCATGCCACTACAGACACAATCTGAAAGAAGTGCTCACTGAAGTGATTGATAGTGACAGAGGAAAGGATCATGGGAGAACTTTGCGCGAGTGCTGATGAAGAAGAAGTGAATGGAAAAGTAATTCTTTTTAGAAATGTATGTCAAATATTAAATGAAAATAGGCCTGATGTTGGGGTTTCAGCTTTTACAGCTCTTCCAGAAAAGATTAAACACACTATAGCAACAATCATAATAATGAGAAACGTTACAATTGATTATGATGATGTTGATGAGGCGGACGTGCCAGAGATTGAAGACGAAAGGATATATGAGTGGACGCGCAACATTTTTAACGAGTTGATACTTTCGTTATATTTAGAGCTAGAATGCCCAGTTTCTATTTATTTATTTCGATGTATGAACGCTCTATGAATCATAGCATTATAGCTCTAAAAATAACGAAAATATCAACTTTAAAAATAGTACGCTGGGCACTTATCATGTGTAACTACTCATAAATTCCAGATTTTGTTCGTACAATTGGACCTTTTTTTTACTTCCAATTTATCCAACCGGCATTTGTCACTATTACTTTGACGAACGTCTCTAGGATCTGTAATGGAAACTGACCAAAACCCCTGCACACTTGGCAAAATTACATGACATTATCAAGATATGAACTCTTGTAATGTACTTTAAGAAGTGAGCTTTTACGCACAGAATCTCTCTGATTACATATTTATATTTGGTTGGTGTTCAAGCGCAGTTACATCTTAGGATTTCGATCTTTGATTTTCAGGGCTTGGAGGCGTGTTCTTTGCATTTGAAATGTAGGCTTACGTTATTATCTTACAACCGTTTTCATCTCCCACATTTGACCTTGTGTCGTACAAAGCTAAGTTTCAGCCAAAATTATGAAGAACATGGCTTTTCACTTTTAAAGGGCCAAAACTCTACTTTTTAAACGCGGAGGAAACATTTTTTTTTACTTTTTAGGGTTCGAGAGTGAGAGTAAATTCTTTTTCTCTTTTGAGCGACAAAAGTGAGGGGGACATTTTTTCCCTTTTAGTGGTCAAAAGTTAATGGTACATTATTTTTCTGTTAGGGTTCAAACGTTAGGGTACATTCCACCCCCCCCCTTAGGGTTCAAAAGTTGGGATACACCTTTTTTAGTTTTCAGGGGTCAACACATATTTCCCCTTTTAGGAACTAGCTGAAATTTTCCCCTTTAGGAACTAGCTGAAATTCAGCTAGTAAGGATTATTCTGTCAATAACCTCTGCACTTTCAAGAAGGAAGAAATTGCCTTAATTTTCCTTTAAAAAAAGGCTCAAAGGAGGTATACTATCATTGAAATGAAAATATAAATAACGTACGTATATTCAATGAAGAAAAACATTAACACATAAAACATTAAATATAATCCAAACATAGTGGATAATATATAAGTATTGGTATATATACCTGTGTACGTATTAACACATGCTCAAATACACATATATATGTGTGTGTATGTGTGTGTATTTTGTGTTTTTAAAGGAACACAATATGTTCAATGTACATAGTGATCAATATGTTAGTGAATAAATTAATAAAACAATACAACAGAGCATATAATATATATTATATGTTATTCTGTTTAATCGTTTTATAAATCTAACTTTGCTCTTCACGGAGCGAGCTTACGGTATCTAATGCTTTAATACAATTAATCACCTTTTGTTTAATTTTCTTTACGTAAATTCATTTACCCTTATCTTTTCAATAGGTAATGTCACAAAGTACAGCAAGTTCTTATCAATATGCCGATCATCTCAGTATGGATCACAGCATTCGTAACAGTTGTTTCCCTAGTGCAATCTTCACTCAAACAATGCCAACACATAGACTGATCATTATAGTATAAAGATGGTATAAAATGTCCTCATTTATCAGATAGCTGGGTGGTTTTCGATTCTTGAATACAACTATATATTAGCAGAAAATAAAAGCTGATGGTTATTTTGCCAAGCATGTCTTCATGGTAAAGAGTTGAATGGTTTACGATGATGATGACGACCTAGCATCAAAGCCTATAATTATTTTAAAAATGCAGATATTGTTGAAATAAATAAATAATTAAATATAAACATGGTGATATGTAAATACAGCTAGCAGAGAAACTTACATTTATAACAGCATCAGAAAACTACCAGAACATAACGATTTGAAAAGATTAAACGGCACATTAAAATTCCAAAGCATCAACCAAGAATATATGCCAAAACGTCAAAGAGATTCCTCAATTTAATTCACATTAGTAAAAGAGAGGACAATTTCTACCGATCAATATTTATTAGATTCCCACTTTTTGAAGAAATCTCTGTTGGTATGTGTAATGCTCTTGTTGTGCCTTCGTTGTTTTTTTCTGTGGTAGCTGTGTAAAATTGGAATGCGTTTTGATTCGTAATCGTATTTAAGCGTGTTAAGAAAGGATAAAACAAAAGCACATGTTGATAAGAGATACGCTTGAGCTGAACTGCTCCTTCCCAGTTCCTACTTCCGGTCCGGGCTTTCTGTGACGGGAAACGGAATGGGGGCTGCTGGGTGCTTGATTCGGCATGTTTATTGATTTAACATAACATACATATGTATAAACATTATAGTATGCACCAGCAAATTCGACAAATGCCTGTTGTAAGAAGCTGACATTCGCCAGATATATTAGCCAGCACACAAAGGTATTGCGGTGTCGAGTTTGAAGTTGTTTGGATCAGCGGTTCTCGAAAAGCCTAATAAAAATAAATACAATTTAAAGATTACATATCTTCATAGTTTCTATTAGTTATCTCCCTTGACTACCGCTCTTTATAATTATCCACATGTAGATATAATATATATAAACTGGCATTGGCAACACCGGGAAACTTTAACCGAAATACTTCGAAGCCGTAGTTTTGTACGGCGACTGGAAAATTGTTTTACATGACAATTATGGCAGGCTGATCCACACACCATAAAGTCCGGCCCCTTCCAAACATACACCTTTGGAACGTGCTCTTCCTTAGTTTCTATTAATTGACGTTTTCGAAAACGCTTACCTGAATTCATGTATTGAATCTTCAAACAATAAATAAAAAAGAGCTCGTTCTGTGTATGGTAACGAGAAGTTGCTTTCTTTTTCTTCTGTAAATCCGTCCAAGTACCTTCTGTTGTTTCGAACGATAGTTAGCTTAGTTTCGGCATGAGTCAACTTTTGTTATCAGTAACAAAGAAACCTCTGAATACTTTTCACACAAAGGTAACACAATATGTAAATATTCAGATTAATATAAGTTTCTTATGTACATAAGACATTATGTCACTTTTTAACAGTCTAGATAAGTGAGAAACGCGATATATATCATATATTGAATAGCATTTGTTTGTATCTTTTATGTTTCCCATATTAGGTTTAACAATATCTTGGACATATTAACTCAACCACCTAAGTTACAGTAAATGTACAGTCAATTTGTTATATTGGCTGTTAACTTGGTGACAAATAAAGAAACACAATTATTTATGTTCGGGTTGCTATTTTCTCATTGTTTGCTACTAATACACGCTAGTCAACGCTTTATAGTGGACCTCTAAAACTAGTTTAGATGTAAAAACAACCTTTCTGTATGTTAAACTAGATATTTTCAGTTGCAAGTTTTCTGATGAAATAATCATATATGGTGCCTCGCCCAAAAAGAACCCAAAAATGGAAAATATAAAAAATTGAAAAATTAAAGTAGAAAGTTAAATAAAACATAGAATTACAGAATAACATTCACTATAATGAATAGATACAAAACAAATGATATTGACAAAAACAAATAAGGCTCCCCTCCCCGGGTTGATTTTAAAATGTTATTGTATGGGCCAACACAGGCTATTCTAATGGGGTGTGGTGTGCATCACAACTTGTTGATTGCCGCTTTAGAAGAGGTAGTAATGAGCTATCTTTAGATCCAATTTAAGTGATCATTTTAAAGAATAAAACCAAAGTTCAGTATCTAATTTTGTGCCGCTAGTTTTATTGATTGGCATATAATGAAACTTGAGAAAAGAAAGTGAGGGGTTATCTGCTCTTGTCCCCCATCGATCTACACGCAATCACCTATTCCGAGAGTCGAATGCAAAAACATAATTCAAAATGCATCTACTTCCTAAATATAATGAGAAATACCTATCCTGGCATTTCGATTGGGTTTTAAGATTGTTTACCCGAATCTCTTTAATAATCCCTCTTGAGATTATTATGAAAGATGTAAATAATAGTTTGTTTACGGCAAAGGAACAAGGGGAATCAATTACTTGCAAATGGAACAGACTTCAGAGTTGCTATTGACCGACTCCATTTCCGGAATCAGAGGTGGGGATTCCTTTGAAGAGACAGGAAAAATCAATTCCTCATTTCTGGAGAACAACCAGAATGGGTTTCTTTTCCGCCCATTGGCGCTAAATATGTAATTGCCTTTATTCGATTACTGATCGTGTCACAAACACAATGAGAAGAGAACGGAATCTAGATTTAGATGCATGTGGTGAATGATTTCCAAAGACGTAAACACGAAAAGATCTGGCAAATCCCCAACAGGAAAAAAACGAAATCAAGTAAATCGTTGTCTGCCTCTTGAAACATTGTATATGGTAGGATTCTTACCAAAGTTAATTCTTGATTTGTTGGATTTAACCCAGATACGTTTTTGTCTGAAAATAATTTAACTTTGCTGAATATACTAATTCAATAAATCGGGAGGAATCAATGATTCGTTTGATTCAATCATCCCAAGCCTTTCTACTTGATGAAAGAAATACGTTCACACGCGGAGATGCATCAAAGTCAATATAAATTGAGAAAACATTAATCAAGTAATTATCAACTTTTGCATCAAGATTAAGAAAGCAAAGAACTTTTAATTACCTCAAATATATTTAACCTGTGATAGCAGTTTTAAACGTTGAATTATTGGTCACCTGTTAAAACAGATCACACAAAGAACTTCTGTGCAAAAAAAGTGAAATAAATGTTCTTCTAAAGTTATTATTAAATGCTTCCTACGTAAATGTTATCCTAATGTATGAGAGTGGATCAATAGGTTCGTAGCCTGTCACAGTTATTAGCTGAATTTCGATCTGAAAATGTCATTGTATAACGTTGTATCCATGTGATTAATGGAGAAGCGTCGGGTTTGCATTGATATAGAAGGGGATTCTACCCAATAGTAAATATTTGTTCTGTAAAATAAATGCTTTTCTTCATCATTAGGCTACATATGTATTGATTTATGTGCATATGTATTCATTTCTAAACCAAAATAGACTAACTAATGTCATAATAATCTCGGGGAGGTTTTGTTTTTATATTGCTGTTTTGAACATCTATAGGAGTGAAAGCCCAACAAACTATTGATTAATTTGATAGTTATCTTGGGATCCAAACCTAAATATTATCTCCCTTGGACTTATGGAAATGAGAGACAAAAGAGGTCACTGCTAAAAAGACCCAAGTGACCAGACATTGGGAGCGAAAATCAATTACCCACCATCTTTGCTGCTCAGTCGGCCTACGAGATGGATGTGTAAAGAGCCATCGTCCTAAAAGCGACGATGTTAAAAACACGAAGCTGTCATGTAGACGTGAATATTTATTCTACCAATGACAGACTCCAACATTCGCAAAATACTGCAGTCTCCCACTGATTATTCTGAACACAAGTCTAAAATATCCACCACATCATTGTGAGTACAGAACAAATACTTTGAATATAAAAAAGGCCTAGAATTCGTACGAACTGTTTTGCAAATTCTTCCACTTTTCTTCGTACGGAAAGAAACAACCTGTGAACCTTTCAGCGCAAAATGAACATCATAGTTCATTTCTATGAACAGCCTCTTTAGAATTATTGATAACATGATATGATAAAATCTACTA
>VCCN01007365.1:5264518-5282372 GCA_006491835.1 Architeuthis dux
TATATATAAACTGTTCATTGTCTTAAATAGAGTAAAATAGCAAATCTCAACGAATTTATTTGCAGAAAACCGTTGGTGAACAACCGGTCGCTGCAGAGACGCAGATTTGATCTATTTCGACGACGGGGTGTCATTAATAGATTTTCTGAAAACCAAAACAGGCTTCCTCGTTCTTTCGAGCATTTTGGACGACGCTCCTTGTTTCCAGATTGAGATTTGCTAGCCGAGTTTTAGCCGACCGACGTTTGTACGACTTCCTCACACAATGTCCGCTTTAATACCACAGTAGGCGTCTTCCCCCCCTCTCTCTCTCACTCCTGCCCTCTCCTGGGCTCCTCTGGCAGAGCACTTACTTTTCCGAACTTTCCAACCATTGGAACTTATACGGCTTCTTCGTTGGCTATTTGTCATTATTCGGAGCTGGCTCGCAGCTAAGAAGCGGAAGTTCCCATTAACGGAGGTGGTAATATGGCTGCTGAATTGCTTTCTGGATAGACTGGACGGGGGAAAAAGGCTGGATCTGATGAAAATGGTTCTGAAACTATTGCAAGTGATAAAAGTCACGTTTGTTGCCATGTGATTTGGTTAAGGTCTCGTTCCTTGACGGCGTTTTGTCCAAAAATATGAACAAAACCTGCAAGTCAATTCCCTCGAATTTCATTCTATTCTATATTTATACTGGGAGTTCTTTTTTTTAAAATATTCATAAGCATTAACTTCTACTAACACAGTTGTACATGCGTGTCTGATTTTGTCTTTTATCATAATAATAGCAAGACAATGGTAATTCTATTGTTCATTTTTGTATTTTGGAATAGAAGACTTATTCCTATAGTTTAATGCAGAGAAGCTGAAATTATATTATTTACTGTTTTATTGAATTAGTAACACCTTTGCAAATGCATCATTTTATTATTTTAACAGCTTCGCGAAAGACAATATTTTTCATGACCATTAATAAGTGAATAAAGTGATATCGGCGACTTTAAAAAGGCCGAAGCCATTACGTTGATGGCATTAATATTGCTGCTATTGACTTAATGTATTAAATTGATTCGGCTATTTGGGCACAGTTGTGATCTGTTACAAGTTTCATACTTTGATGAAGTAAAAAACAAAAACAAATCCAGCCAGCAATTCTTGGAAGAATCAAAAGTGACATTTTAGGCACGTCTTTAACAGAGAATAACCGAGAGCATAAACAAAATATTCTTTCAAATTGGCTTTCATCTTCAAATAGAAGTTTTCTTAATAAACGGGGGTTGTTACTTTTTGTTTTCAGTAAGGTTTGTTGACGTTTTTCTTTTTTGTAAGCACGTTTTTATGCATTTTCAAATTGAAAAGCTTTTAAATGTATCCTTTTCTCTCTTACCTTTCACCTTTCTTTCTTTAGTTCTGAATTCATTTCTTCATTCATTATTTCCTTTCATCTTTCATTTTGTATTCCCATCTTTCTTTTCTCGATATTTGATGTGTTATTTGAGTTGTATTCATTGTTTTCTCAAATCTTTAAAAGTTATTAAATTGCACTCCAATATTTCCCGGTAAATAAGATTTAAATGATTTAAATAACATGCCTTGTTAGTCACCCAATAGAAACCGTCATGCGACCAACGTCGTATGGCAACATGTCGTGTCGGGGGTGATCAATAAAAAAGAGGAGGTGATCAATGAATAAGTTACTTTTTTGGATCACTAAAAAGTTTGAATTTTCAAAAAACAAGCGTAAACAACGGGTACAAACTAGGGACCAATTTTGCATAAACGTACATTGTATATTGAACCCCCACTAAAAACCTCGTGGGTCCTCCACCCACGAGGTTTTTCAAATTCAAAAAACATGAAAACGTGTTTCTAGACATAATAAAGAGTAAATGTTGAGACTTTCAACTCCATGTGTGCGGCCTGTACGCGTGATACATACACATCCAGCCAATCAGGCAGACCAACTTGAAAACTGAAGAAACCTATGTTGACAGGTTTGGTTGAAATCTTTGGTGACAGTTTCAGTTGATGGTTTCTTATACGGCTTCTAATCTCTCTACACTCACGGGCAATATAACAAGATCTCAAAATCCATGTGAAGTCATGTTAGGAAAATGGCTTCTTATGATCTTAGGTTTTCTGCATGCCCCTAATATATAGCCGCATGCCAGACAACACTAAACTTAGAATAAATCTACATTTGAATGTGAAATACAATAACTATTATATTTTTCAACTTCAAATGGTTGGCACTGCTAGAAGCCTTGCAACTCTATAAGCCTTGAAACATGTTTTCGTTAATATAACAGTATTTATCAGAACAATAGTTTCCACCTTACCTATTTTCTGAGTGACTCATAGAATGCCAGTCGTTTTCATATGCCATGTTCTTTCTGTAATTATCGGATTAGGCGTTTCTTCTCATTTCCATCAAAAGCTAATGCAACAATAGTACCGTTGTCCTTATTGTACTCTTCAAACCAGTTGATGCTGTTTTCATTACTCTCATCATTATTGTTACCGTCGTTCTTTAGTATGTGGATATTACTGACCGGTTGAAAATAATAATGTTTCTGATCATGTATGGATGCAGAGGGGAGCTCACCAACCTCTGTGGGATTAAGTAAACATACTTGAAAGTGAGCAGCACCGGAGAGTAAGACGGTTAAAAGAATCAGCATACATACTGTGCTCAAATCATTAATTCAGTAGTTCAAGAATAGACATCAATAATATATGGGCGTCACAGATCAAAACAGAAATCCTAGACTTGAGGTTCCCAAAACGTGCAGAGATACAGGATGTGACGTATTCTGGAAGAAACGCGCATGTCAAGGTTCAATTAAAATAAAAATAAAACAAACACCCAAGAAAGGCCTGAGTGTTCAGTGGTCAAACGTCCGAACAAGAAAGCAACGAAAGGCAAGAGCATTAGTCCAACAAAGAAAAACAATGAGTAGAAGGCGTTGTATAAACAGATTCAGCCAAAAATGTTTATGTTGTTTTTTTAGTCTTTATATATTTTAATTTATTCAATACTAGATAAAACGCGCCCTATCGGACGGTTTCCAGCTAGCATGTAAATGTATATTGAACGGGAATTAAGGGTTCAATTTAGAATTATAGTTACATTGCAAAATGAAACCCCTCTAAAATCCTTTAAAAACATTTTATCAGAGATTCTTACTTTAAAACATACCCCTATGTCCATTGAGAAAGCATACCACATTTGGTTGAGCTGCGCCAATGTTTAGGGCGGGGGCACAGTAGCAAACGGAGCCAGCTGTTTTATATGATAGAATATATAATATAATACAAGATAAGAAATATAAGAAATAATATACTTATATATGTATGTGTATAACGGAAAGTAAGTGTTATATTTAGTATTATAGTTACATTGTAAATAGAACCCACCATCTAAAATCCCTAAACATCTTTTCTCAAAACCCTTTACTTTAAAACTCTCCCCTATGTCCATTGAGTATGCTTGCCAAATTTGGTTGCGCTGTGCCAATGTTTAAGTGTGTGAGGGCACGGTAACAAACAGAGCTAGTTTTATATATAATCGGGTAGAAGTTGGTGAAATTAGAGAATATGTGTGAAGTAGGGTACTTATGTGATGTTTTTCTGGAAATGATAGTTTAGAGGGTGCTGTTCCAGATTCTGAAGGTTGTCACTTTCTCTCCATTGGACAATCTCTTTTATGACGTCATTGGCCAGGCTAGTTTTTTTTCACTACATGAAACCTACTGAAAAGGTGCTTGTAAAGATAAACATATTTTATTTTATTTAAGAAACAAATATGGAGCATCCTCATAGGTCATTAAAATGTCGAATATGAAGTTGCGTAAGGCGGAAACAATAAGCAACTGCCCTTGTTAATGATATGATAAGTATGGACAATTTAGATTCTTCATAAATAATCATTTTCTCTCATAGAATGCAAGAATACGATCAGAGGAGTAATTCGCATGTAGATAGTTTTTAAGCTCAAATAACCGTGTAATGCTCTTTTCTAATAATGGAAGTATTCCTTCACATATAAGTATTCGCCTTAGCATATAGTCACATACGACACAGTAATGGAACTTTCTTTACGTGTGAATAAATCCAAATATAACATCCGAAAGCTCCTGCTTGTTTCGAATTCAGCAGTGGAATTCTGGAATTGCCCTAAGTTATCGTATTGCAGGTTGAGTGAATGGTTTTAAACAAGCCTTGAGTAACAAGTTGTAGCCAGCAGCACTTTCTTTTGTGGGTGAGGATTAGATTATTTTCTTAATTATCTTTTTGAACTCTGTTCGTGATAATACTAAATTTACTTTTCATATTTCGAAGCCCTTTTAGTAATTCATGTGGTACTAGGTGCGTTATAGCATCATGAAAAATAGTCACCCTCGTCAGTGAATTTAACTCACGCCTTCGCTAAATATTTGTTCTTGCGTAACGTCATTTCTTTATAACAATCTGAAATCAGGATTTTTAAAACCCATAACACCATATAATTCACGACATTCTATCTTAGTACTAAATGCCAAGCGCCGGTTGTTTCTAATGCAAATGCAACTACGCCACCTGTCGTTTCGTAGGCGGATTCAACTACGTCACCAGTTCATATGTAAATTGATCCACCCTAGACAAATGATCCTCCCACTTGCACTGATAAAATGCCACTGTTTGGGTGGAAAATAGAAGGGAACATTCCTGTTCCTGTTTGTAGTAATAAGGAAATTGCATCGAAATCACTACTACAACTTATTGCTTGTAGATGCAAGTATGTGCCAACATGTTCCTGGACTACTTTCAGCGGTCGGTCAGATGTATTGCCATGGACTAACTACTGTTAAAAGCGTTAAACAATGTGTGAATGAAAATACCAAGTTCATTCGAACTTATCTGGACGTATGTTATGTTTTTTATTCTCATATTTGGTTTGTATACAAAAGGTGATTTAATTTGATACCCCACATGATATGTTTATTTTTAAAAGTACACTTTTAGTAGATTTGTTATGGAAGACAGGTGGGCGCGGCTAATGACGTCATACAAAGGATGCTCAAGGTTAACAAAGTGGAAGACTTCAGAATCTGAGAAAAACACCCTATAAACTATCATTATTAGCAAGACAATCGCATATGTACCCTACTTCATGGTTCTACTATTGACTACTAATTTCTACTAATTACTACTAATACTAATAATATAAATATGTACATTAACATATTAGCACAATTATTTATTTAAATACCAGATGTTTAATGGACAAGAGGATATTTGTCAAAATGTCACGTTGTAGCCACACCCAGTTAGGACAAAACTTACGATTAAGACTAGCACCCTAACAGTTACATCTATATGGGTGTTTTTCTTCTTACCCTCAATATGAATGAATGACTTGGCTCCGCGGACGGAGATTTGGGACGGGTTTTCCGTGTCTTTGTTCAGGTCCTAGGTAGGCGGGACCTGAACGTGAAAGATCCGTAGTCTGCGCAATGGAGTTTTAAAGTGCAACGTGCGCACGGTCGACCCAACCCATTAAACTTGGGGTTTGCACGCTATGGTCCACCGTTTTCGCACGGATAGCAGCATTGTCCCTAAGTCGTAGTTTTGACAGGAGTTTCCTTCTCCTGGGAGGTTCCCGAGATGGCTATGGGGCCTGCCACCCCTAGGCAGGTGTCGTGCTGGCTATAGAGGACTGCTTCCCCGTTTCCGTTATTATTACCAGTATTTCCTTTCCAAGATTCTTCATAATGATTATGCTCTTTGAACTTTTTCTCAAAAGGAATATCGCTTGTTTATTAAAACCGTTTGATATGGAACGGTTTTAAAATTTGATTCGCTCTGAATTAAGTGAACAACATTTTAAGTTCGTTCTAACACATTCTCCCTCTCCTAATAAAAGAAAGAAAGACGTCAAAAATTGACTATCATTTTTCTTTTCCATTAGCAATTTTTTGTATTTATCAATGTCTCGTCTAAATTATGTATGAAGTCGAACCTGTTTCACCTTTAAGTTATTTGGCGAGGTATGTGCTTGTTTACATGGTAATTCACCCTCTGTTGCTCTTATTCTTTTTGTTGTTCTCTTCTCTATTTTATGTGTTAGTATCCTTACTCTTCAATGCATCTCCTATATATACAGTCGTCAATATACACTCTATGATATTACATTCATGAGTATTGCAGGCGTGTTCTCATTATTAGGGAAGTAAAATGGTTTTGCAAGGTTCCAGGTCCTCTTGTGGGTGTCATGTTAATAGCACTGCATAGATGTTACCAGGACAGGTCTGGTTAGTCACTCAATAGAAACCGTCACGTGGCCGACGTCTTTTGGCAGAATGATGTATCGGGGGTGATCAACTAACAAATCGGAAAATAGGGTTATCAATAAACAAGTTACTTCCCTTGCATTTTATTGGGAAGTGATCACTAAAAAGGCTGAATTTTAAAAAAAGAACAAGCGTGAATGTTGCCGGACACAAACTAAGGGATCAATTTAGCATATACTTACATTGCAAATTGAACCCCACACTAAAAAAAAGTATTCGGGGTGGGGGGTTCTAACAGGAGATTTCGTATTTTGTAGACATCATCATCATTATCATCACCATCAGCAGCCATTATAAGTCCACTGCTGGACAAAGGCCTTTCCCATCTCCTTCCCTGACGACATAGATAGTGATAAACTCTGCTATGACTTAACGGCAAACTTTTCTATCTCATCCCTCCACCTTGTGTCTGGTATCTTCCTTTTGCCTTTACTGTTCCATGGGCACCAATCAGTTAGTCTCTTGCTCCATCTAATGTCATCTCTTATTGCTAGGTGATCAGCCCATTTCTTTGCTTAATTATTTGTATAATATCCTTCACTCTAGTCCTCCCTCTGATTCATGTTGATCTTTTTTTTTATCTCTTTGAGCTATCGCTAGCATTGCTCTTTCCATGGCTCTATGTGCGATTCTAAATTGATTCTAAGTTCGTTTTGTTAGTTTCCATGTTTCGCATGCGTAAGTCATAGCTGGTATTATGCATCCATTGTATACGTTACGCTTTAAGCACATTAATCCCTCTAGCTCCATTAGTGTGGCCTGCGCGCGTGATACACATACACATACATAGCCAACCAGCCAGACCAACTTGGAAACTTATGTTGACAGTTTTGGTGACAGTTTTGGTTGATGTTTTCTAATATTAACCTATCGGACAGATGCGTTTAGCCCCTGTTAGGATTAGGTTGAGTTTTTACACAAATCGACGACTTTAATATTAACATACCTTTGTAAAACTCCATCAATTTTAATAAAATGTATGTTAACTTGTAGAGACCTTTATTTTGAGTAACCTTTTAAATTACACCGAGTCACGAAAATTTCTCTGAAAAACGCTAGATACAAGTTTTTAGGGAATTTTTACTTCAAATTTTATATAACGCCTTGCACGCCTAAACCGCCAAAGTGAATTACACCAAACTTTCCATAAACTGACCCTGCGAATGTGTTTTTCTAAAAGGAAAACAAGAATTATCCATTTTGTAAACCTATAACAAGGGTTATAGTGTTGGAAATGAGAATGATTGTAAAGTTCAGACACATATGATTCATAAATACATCTCTTTCAAATATATATGTCTCCGTGGTGCAATTAGTTAGAGTGTTCATTTTGGTTCGAATCCACCTGAGATCGACTTTTTTCTTTTTAAAGAATAGTAGTTATAGTTGAGGGTGAATCTTTTGGTAGTCGTGTGTATATACTAATATTAATTTGAAACCGCTTTTTTCGATGAAGGCTGAACACTTTAGTATGTGAGGATTAAAGAGGTGTCCAATTTATATTGTAACATAGGAAAAGAATTTGTCATAACGTTTAAGTATGTTGGCTCAATTGAATCCTTTTTTGTTTGCGTTTCTGAAACACTTTAATGCCAATAAAACTGTTCAAGTATTTGTCTTTAAAAATACAATATAAAACAAACAGAAAATAAACAAACTTCAAGTTTCTATTTTACACAGCTTGTTCTGTTTCCATAGCAACAACGGACAACTTGTTGCTAACATATACACAAGATTCGTTTTTAGCCCAGTATGTCCGATTAAAATCTTTAAAAATCGGACATCTAAAATTGTCCAATTTAAATCCCCGCATGGGCACCAGTCGGCTAGTCTTTTCCCCCGTCTATTGTCATATCTTCTTGCTGGGTGGCCAGCCCATCTCCATTTTGCTGCTTAATTAGTTGTATAATATCCTTCACTCTAGTTCTTTCTCTGGTCCATGCTGATCTGTTTCTATCTTAGATGTATCCCTAGCATTGCTATTCCCTTTTCTGTCCGAATTTCCCCGATATTTGGTACATCTGTGTCCGATCTTGATAAAGATAATCTGGCAACTCTGGTTGTTACACAAACCGTCGATATCGTCGGTTTGTGTAAAAACCAGAGTTGCAATAACATTTGTAAATGTTCAATTGAGTGGTCTATCCGAGATGTAAGACAACGGGTAACAGCAAATGGCCTACGCGTTTTTGGACCACCTATTCGGATTATGCTCTGTTCCAATTCCATGTCAGGCATAGCTACAAAACTGAATGAGCGACACTGCATTCTCTTTAGAAACATTGAACATTGCAACAGCACCACCCAGCCTGGATGCGGAACAAAAACAGACAAAGAGTCTGGCATGAGCATCGCCTGACATTTTTTTTCTTTGAAAGGCAAACAACAATTCCAAAGTCTGCTTCAACAAACAATATTCAAAGTTGATATGAATTGCGATATATGCGGACTCAGTACAGAACAGCTGGACATAATCGATTCGATGCAATATTGCGTAGTCTTCATCTACGGATTTGACAATGCCCATGAACACACAGTATTCAGGCCACTACACATGTTTGATAGCGCCAAATGAAGCATGGCTGGAGATCAGTGACGAACTAGTCACTAAAGTACACTAAAGTACAAGTGTGATCCTGTTCTTTAAAAGAATATAAAAAAACAAGCCTGGCAGTAGAATGGGGACAACACATTTGTAGAATGATGTATATACAATAATGTGAATATGTTAGAAGAATGTAAAATCGTTTTTTAAAAATTAAAACATTCTTTTAAAAAAGAGACATTAGGCTGTATTTAGTATTGTTTTGTTATTGAGATTGAGCAGTGTTGTGGTCTCAATACATGAAAGCATTCGGGCTTTGCCAGCTTTCTGTAAGGGGAATAGGCCATACTGCACAAATGTGTACTATTAGCCATACTCAGATGAAAGCCTTCGGTCGTTACAATCGTCGGTTGTGGTCTTGTACATTTTTAGGGGAATTCTTTCCTAGATAATGCCTCACACCACATATCCATGTCCACGTCATGTGAGGCGGCTGATTCTGGCAGGCCGATTTACAGTTAATGTTATATTCATGCAATAGTCAACAAAGAGATCACTATGATGAAATTAAAATAATCTAATTGTCTACCTAGAAGTTGACATCTAACAAATCAGAAAATATTAAAGAGAACTGCGTACCCCAGCGTGTTAATATAATTTGTTAAACTTAATAAAACACTGAATACGAATAGTTTAACATAAAATAGATGAAAATATATTAATGCAGTGGCGAAATTGAACAATCTTATTTTACAAAGTTTAGTTACATGTGGGTACATGCTACTAAAAATAGCTAGTATGTGTCACTGCATTAATATTCTTAGTCTATTTTCAGAATATTTTAACATAACATAGACGAACATATATTAATGGAGTGGCGAAATTGAACCATCTTATTTTATAAAGTGTAATGTTAGATGTTATTTTGCAAGATTAAACAGATCTTTGAAAACTCATATCTTCGTATGCAATATATAATAAAATATTGCATTATGTATAGTTTATCTATTTCAGTAGATTATATCTGAGAAAAAGTGCTTTCATTAGTTTCTAAGTTCTAAGTTTTAAAGCGCCGCCTCCCCTTGTTCTTTCTATCTCGACAAATATAAAACTGATCTCTTCAGGTGCCATCCGGCTAAAAATCAGAGTTGATCTTTTCTTTGAAAGTGTTCAAGTGACAATGAACCTCGCTAACCTGATTTTTGGTGGAAATTTAAGATTTTCTTAACAATGACTGAATAGTTCTATATAGAATTTGCAACAGGAAAAACACATCTATAAATAAAACCGACAACGTTTTCTTGATAAATGATGGCATTTCTATTAAATCAGAAGTTTATACGTAGAAAATAAACAAAAGAATTGTATTTTCTTTGGCCGAACATGCAAAATACCAATGAGAAGCAGAGTCCCAATGATGAGTGACAAAAATGAAAGAAAAGTTTGAACAAGAGAAGAATCTGTGAGCAGACTACAGCTGTCCTGATCCTCCGTTAACTTGATCCTGGTTCAGCGTCGATATTTTGCATTACTTTGTGAATGGACGTGTGATGAATAAATTATCCGGTGACCGGTACTTCTGACCTCGTCCTACCTCATACTAACGTTTTGCTATTCCCTTACGCAGACGTATAAAGAATGAAAGACTTCAAATCTCGTCTAGATTTTCTTGCAGATGGAGGAAAAGTGAAAAGAGTTAGTGGTCGGAAGACGTGGGCAAAATATTAAATGTTCGTTAATGGAACAGGAAAGATGCCTTCGGGGGATGCCTACTTCGTTTCTCTCTCATTTTCTTTTTAAAAAAGTTTTTTGTGGACAGAAGTAACTCTGTTCATCAAATGACTTGAGCCGTTAACTTCTATTTTCTTTTTACTCTGAGCGGATTAGTTTCCTAACAGTTTGGAGTTAGGGTACGTCTAATGGCTTCTTCACGGGAGATGGTAGTTCGGCATAATTATGTGCATCTCAACCCTTTCAAACATTCATGCATAAAAAATAATAAACTGGCGTAATACGATAGTTAGCAGATTCAACTCAGAGAACATATGTTATTATAGGGAGTTCTCTTCATCACTGGATGCCACCTTGAACTATATTAAACTAAACTAAAACATATCTAAAAACAGACCTATACAAACAAACATCTGCATATATAAACATGTTAGATGGGTCATTGTCATTATTCCAGGATTTGTTCGGACTAGTATTCTCATGTCTGATCCTTTTAAAACTAGACTCTCCGGTCTTCCTCAGGAATATAAAACGTTGTTTGTCTGTCTATATCTTTTAGGTAGTTCTAGATATAGAGATCTATTTCCTACCTCCACATGTCTCCCTAAAGTCTGGACACAGTAAATATGACTATTTATAACTAACTATATTTTTCCCCACAGAGTTTGTCGAAAGAAGAAGGATTGAACTTTTTCTGGGGTATGCTAAAGGAGAAGGTGTACTCGGTGAAAATTAAATGGCAGGGAACGCATCATAAATGAATGTTCTCAAATTGACAGAAATGTGGAGTTAATGCATCGGGTTCATGTGAATCTCGCAAAGCGCATTGAACCTTGCATCACGAATGGTGGAAAGCACATTGAAGATGTTATTTATTAATATTTCAAGTAAATAAAATGTTGTTCAAATTCTTTTTATTGAAAATCTGCATTTTGCCAGACTTTAGGGACACCCTGTATTTATATGAAAATAATAGGACAGAATCAAAGCTAAGACATCAAAGATTATTTGTCTACAGCCACAACCATTTGGAAAAAGAAAGTCTTGAATTAAAATGAGATAAAACGGGTCTTTATTATTGAAGTGAGTCTAGCTTGCCAAAAAACACAAGATAACGAGTCATTTATATCTCTATTACACATATCATTGTCATAAAACTAATTTTGATTATTCCTAAGCAAAATAACCGAGAAGGACATTCAGGAATATCTAACAAACAAGGAAGATAATAGGAGGATGCAGATTGCATTAATGTAAACAAACAGGCAACCTGTTGCGGGTATGTCTGAAAATCCAGAAGAGGAGAATGAAGGAAGGAAACGGTTGGGTAATTCTTCTTTTGATTACTTCTAGCACAAAATTTTCGGAGATTGTTTGAGAGTTCAAGCGGCAAACCACAACGTATTGATTACCAGTGAAAAATCGAAAGCTGCAGGACGGACAGAAGAGAGATAGCGCGGGAGGTAGGACAGGGAGGAGGGGCGGTGGAAGATACATTTGTTGTTCACCTAATATTGGCAATGTCGGCGGCATTGAACTGATAAAGAGAAAACCCGTGTCTGCAGCAGACAGGCGTTTTTACGCATGGTTAGTGAAGACAGCTAAAGTGTAGCTGCGTAGAAATTATTCAGGGCGAGAAGACTGGAAGAATAAGAATAGATGTATGAAGCAATACATGGAAGTATGGTAGAAAGGGGAAAACGGTAAAGCGACGAGGTTAGGTCGAAAATAATTGAATGAAAGGAAAGAAGGGGGTATGTAAGTATGAGGGAAGTACTTAAATAAATCCAAAAACAAGAAAAACACAAATCATGAAAGAGGAAACACAAGGAAAAGAATGTGGGGGACGACAGGAAAGTTTGAAGCAAGAGAAATAGGGGAACAAGGATTAAAGGACGGTTGTTTGATTAATAGAATGGAGAATAGGTCTGGTTAGTCACTGAATAGAAACCGTCACAATATATTTTGGCAGCATGTTGTGTTGGGGGTGATCAATTCTTTTTAAAGATTGAAAAAGGGCTGATCAATGAATAAGTTACTTATCTCGACTTCTCTAAAAAAAGTGGGAAATTTCAACAAAAAACAAAACAAGCGTGAATGCTGCCGGACACAAACTAGGGGACCAATTTAGTATAAACTTACATTTCAAATCGAACCACACACTAAAAACCTATCCGGAAGGTGTGTGTGGGGGGGTGTAAAAAAAAGAAGCTTTTCTAGTCTAATAAGGAGTAAATGTTGAAATGGTCAGCCACCTAGCTCCGTTGGTGCGGCCTGTACACATACATACACACATACATACACACATACATAGCCATCCATACCAGCTTAAAAACTGTAGACAGTTTTGGTTGAGGGTTTCTTATAAGTCTATGAAAAGAAGAAAGAAACATTCCAGAATAAAGAGCAAGCTGACAAAGAGGAAAAAATAAAAAGATGAAAGGCAGCCAAAAATAATGGAATGGAGGAGAACAAGAATTGGAGGATAATTTTAAAGAAATCAAAAAGAAACAAATATGACATCGGAAGGAAAAGGATTTAGCAAGAAAAGAAAATACAAACAGGGGAAAAGGATGAACCGACCAAACTAACAGAATACGGGAACAAATCATTAAAATGAAAGTAATCGTAAACATGAGAAAGGAATAAAAAATAAAAATGTAACAAGCGTGGTTGCTGCAAGATCAATCTCCTCTTCTACTTCTATTTCGACTGAAGATAATTACTGCAACTTTTGTATTGTATATATAATAAATAGAACATTATAAAAATATACAATACATTATGAAAAATATGTTCGATTTCAGTGTTCTAGACGTCATAAAAGTATTAGAATTCTAAATCTTCAACCTACAATTTTAAAATTAACATTTTTATTAATGAACGTAGTTCCGTCTTGTGTATTGGTGTACGCCTTCTGATGTTACGGCTGTTTAGGCCACTTTTAAGATCCCGATTTCCCTAAATATATATATTGTTGTTGTATACATGTATTTGTTAAGCGCATTTGAGGGCATTCAATGTCTTATGACACATATGTTATTATAGGGGGTTTTCTTCATCACTGGATGCCACCTTGAACTATATTAAACTAAACTAAAACATATCTAAAAACAGACCTATACAAACAAACATCCGCATATATAAACATTTTAGATGAGTCATTGTTATTATTCCCGGATTTGTTCGGACTAGTATTCTCATGTTTGATCCTTTTAAAACTAGACTCCAGTCTGTGCTTTCTCCGGTCTTCCTCAGGAATATAAAACGTTGTTTGTCTGTCTATATCTTTTAGGTAGTTCTAGATATAGAGATCTATTTCCTACCTCCACATGTATATAAAGTGTACCCCTAAAGTCTGGACACAGGAAATATGACTATAAATATGAAATATAACTAACTATATTGTTTTGCCCCACAGAGTTTGTCGAATGTCTGTGTGTCGGAGGAAGTTTGGAAATGTCGTACACAAATACATCAATGTAATTGTATAGATGCACAATGATTTGGCATTTGCTTCATGATGTATACAAGACTAGCTGCTGCACTCCAACTTCTATTCCGACTGAAGATGATTAATGCAACTTTTGTATTGTATATATAATAAATACACAATTATATAAACATATATTTTGTTGTATAAATGTATTTATTTAAGAGAATGAAATAAGCCCGTACGTAACTGTATGATTCCTTTTCCTTAATATATAAGACATGTCAATTTTGCTGAGTCATTAAGATGGCCTCCTGGCAATCAGTTGGTTGTGATTTCAAATCACTGTTTTACATATAAGACAAGATAAATCCAGCCTTTGTAAGTTTGATGAAAATTAAACAAAACCTTGAAAAATGAAAAAGAAAGATGTGCACATGTCACATGTCTACCAACATATACGCACTAATCTAAATCAGCTTTTACAGACATAGCTAAACAATTAATGAAAACTTGCCAGTATATGTGTAAATCTTAAGCAAAAATGTATTCACGCCTACATATAGCTAAATATTTATATTTATATGTAGATAAGTGATGGGGAGTCTTTCAAGGAAAATTATGCATGAAATAATCATACATCGATAAACAAAGTTCTCGGGAGACAACACACTTTTGTTTATGAAAAGACTAAACGTAAGTTAGCATTTTCTTTTTTCTGAAAGAAACCGTAATCGAGTGGAAGTGTAATATATATTAATCAGCTTTTCGACTTTGAAGTCGAGAGACAGATGTGTATGGTAACGAGGCTGAGTATAGGATCGTAGTGTTGTTTTATAGAATCAATTTCTTTGAAAACAATTATTTAAAAAATAACTGAATTTATTCTAAAAATATTTTTAAAATTCACATATTGAGAGATATTTCTTTTATTCTGCATGAAAAGAGGTTAAAAACGAACAGTAAATAAACATACTGAATTAAAATTTCAAGGTTTGGTTTGCTGGTTCTAGCGACATGTCAACCTTTTAGTAGGTGATTTAATGCCAGAACTGGTATTAGTTTTGGATATTATTTTGTAGTTGTAAAAGGTTATTTTTTTAACTAGTCTTGCGACTTTAGTGAGAGGTTCTTGGATTGAATTGAGGTTCGTGGATTGACTAAGGTTTGGTCGAGTTCCTTTCCTTTGACCTGTCTGACTTGGTTGGTCCTACCAGGAATTGAATTCCCACCAGCATAGCTCTCCCGGCCATTGGAACATGCAAGCCACTCCACCACGTCAAGGTACTTATTCGCGGAGTGGTAAATTTCAAGGGAAGCATCTAATATTGAACATATTGTGAGACTTACGTTCTCTCCTCTTTTTAAAAAATATGTTATTTCCATTCTGTGTTAATTAGAGCACGGCGTTGGCAGAGCTATGCGCTCCCTGAGTGCTCTCAAGCTTTTTTTATGAATCTGGAACGCTTAGCTATGGCATTCAACCTGACATCTGTCAGGGGCTGAAAATAACACTTCATCCCTCTTGCTTATCTTTTAGAAACCATCATTCAAAACTGTCAGCATATGTTTCTTCAGTTTTTTAAGCTAGTCTGGCTGGCTATGTATGTATGCACCGCGCGTACAGTCCGCACCAACGGAGCTAGAGGGCTGAATATTTAAACATTTACCCCTTATTATGTCTAGAAAAACGGGTTTTTTTTGTTAATTCATCCCCTAAATCGGTTTTAAGTGGGGTATCCAATTTACAATATCAGATTATGCTATATCTGTCCCTAGTTTGTACCCGGTAGTGTTCACGCTTGTTTTTCTTTTTAAATTCGGAATTCTTTAGTGATCACCGCTCAACAAAATGTGAGAGAATTAACTTATTCAGTTTTTTCAATTCTTTAATTGATCACCCTGAATGCTGCCAAAGTTCTATTGGATGACTAACCAGACCTGTCTTTTCTCTTATTTATTAATTTAGTTTCACTGTAGAAACACGAAAGATCATTTGATTATTAGATGTTAACTGAATAATTATTTACCTCTGCCAACAAGGTTGGGGGGGGGTATATGTATCCAATCGTGTCTTTCCGCCAGTCTGTTTATCCAGTAGGTGTCCCCAAAATGTGTCAATGAATTTCAATGACTAGTTGTGAAAGAGTGGGAATTGGGGTACGGAAGACATAACTAAAGTTTTGGGCGAGATTTATATACTGTTACCTCCCCTGTATCGTTCCCTAGATCGTTTGATCTCACTTCAAATTGAATTTCTACTTTTGAATTATATAATTAAAAAAAGCTGCTTATTCACACTCATCATTGCGATTGAGCAGTTCGATTTTGTTAGCAAACATGTTCGTTTCTTGCAAGCTGGTCCCCAGAGAATCAGAAAATAGACAGAAGCATTATTTACAAATCTTTCTTTTTATTTTAGATTTCCAATTAGTCTTTTTCTTTTGCAACATCTCAATGAAAGCATATTTAGCATCCAACAGGGGTTGTTATTGAGTTGTCTGAACTTTTGTTTCTCACTTGATGAGCGTTTGATTTATTCTGATTTGAAAACTTATTATTTCCTTTTTCTTTCATGGTCTCTAAACCATGTTCTCTAAAAGCGTACAGAAAATAAGAAAATGTGTTATCTTCTTATTTTCTGTACGCTTTTAGAGAACATGTTTTGATATCTTTAGAGCAAATAATTTCTTCCCGTCCTTTTTAGCGATTTCAACAGCGATTGGCTTACAATGGAGATTTCTTAAAATGTTTTTTTTAAATAGTTTCTTCTTAAACAATTGTACCATTACATTTGATCCGAATGGAGAAGGGAAGCTGAAAAAACGACCAGCCTTTGCGAATTAGAACATAGAAGAAAAGAGTTCATCCTGCTTTTATTTCTAATCAGCATATTGATGCTTAGCGTCTGCATTCACAAATACAAATGAATAGCTACTCAGAAACAGACACACATACACGTATAAAACACGTTTTACACTTTCCGTTTGTCTGAAGACATAAAAGAATTAAGCTGATAGATTTAAAATGTATTGGCTCTAAATATTATAAGTGCTTAAATAGATTTAGCTACTGGAATAATCCTCGAATCTGTTCCAGTAGCTACATCTTCCCGTTGATATTTTGATATTTTCACTCTAGAGGAAAGGGAATAGTTGGGTTACAGATATAAAAAGTATTGTTCCTCTAAATTCTATTCTGCCAGCTATAGGCTGCATACAAATAAAAATAGCCCACAATGCCTTAAACAATAGATGGCGTACATAGAATCCACCTTCAAGAAACCCCACTACCCACATTGCTTCATCCACAACGCTAGAAGGAAAGCACTCAAAATACACCACACAACCACAGCTAACACATCACCGGATAAAACTAGACGTATCATCCCTACCAGTTCATAAACAACAGAACTCGGCAAACAACTCAAACACCTAGGACTACGCATCACATTCAAAACATCGTTGACTAAAAAAAACACAAAACAGAAACACAGCCCCCCCCGTATACGAACACGGAACTGATCTAATATTAGACAATCGTATTAATGCCCTCATAATCCACCGAAACAAAACCAACAACAACTTTAACTTGAAACAAGCCAGAATTGTCAAACACGTCCATGACAACATGACACGCCAAATCATTGCAACTACCGACAACATTACACAAATACCCGGCTTCCACAGCGTGTCACCATACCTCGCGTAACTGATATCCAGACAGCAAAAACTTCCAAACTCAAACAGACTAACTTGAGCCCAACACACAGACATCAGTCCCGCACCAAAGTTCACTAACAAACACATTCACCAGAATTTTCTGTAA
>VCCN01007365.1:5449047-5460613 GCA_006491835.1 Architeuthis dux
ATATATATTGTGTGTAGACAGTACTTACTTGTAATCCAATGGGTAGCATCTTGATTAGCAACTTATTGTTGATATATATTGTAGAAAACAAGAAACCTATTCAAACCACTACAATCATCAAGTAACTGTATTTACCCTTAAAATATGACAACAATTTTTGATATTGTGGTATTTCAACTTCAGAAATAATATTTTCTTTAATGAATATATCTACGAATATCTTTTATCCGCCAGGAATATATTAACGAGTACTAATCCTCTATTTACTATGTTCAACTAGCAACTTCTTTTTAAATAACTAGCGAAAAAGGTCACGGATATATCAAAATTCCTATTAAATTATTTTCTGAGAGAAAATAATAGTAAATGTGTTTCATTTGAAGAGACCATTGTTTGAAATAGTGGGTAGGTATTTTTATCAGCAAAATGTTCCCCTAGGGAGAGAGAGAGAGAGTTAAGTGTTACAGACAAAAAACCCAAAAGATTACACTGTTCATTATATAAGTAACTAGGTAATACCCGTGAAAAGATATATTTGAATTTCTATGGAACTATTTTCTAAGGAAAAAGAACAGCAAAGTTGTTCCAGTTGATGTGTCCATAGTTTCAAAAGGTGGGTAGAAGATACCTTTATCAGCAAAGTGTTTACCTCTGAGTGATATAGTCAAGTGTTACGGACAACAAACCAAGAAAATCACACTGTTCATTATTAGAGTAGATAGTAACATTATTAGAGTAGATAGTAACTTGGCATGATCTGGTATTAGACCATCTATACTGGGAGATCCGATGAGGATCGAACCCAGTAACAACGGCCAGCAATATTAGCTTGCTGATCCTTAGTAGACGACGACTCTCCAGATCTGTTTTGGGTTTGTTCTTTTCATATGATCCACTCGTTAATCTCAGTTGAAAACAAATTACGAATATATTTGGATTGAGATGTTATTTTTATAGAAGAAAATACTGATTCGTTCACTGGGAATAGTGCATATTTGGAAGAGTGGGCAGAAAGTAATTTTTCAGCAAAACCTTTACCCCCGCCCCTCCATCCAGTGTAATAGTCTAGTGTTACTACTCACAAATTACTGTTCATTATTAGGTTAGGATATGACTTCGGATGATTTGGTATCAGACCATCTATACTGGGAGATCCGATGAGGATCGAACCCACTAACAACAGCCAGCCAGATTAGGTTTCTGATCATTGCTATCCTTGTATGTCCTGATCTTTTTTCTCATATAATCTATTTATTAATTTCTGTGGGGAAAAACAGATATATTTGGATTAAGATTTCTTTTTTTGTTTCGTTTTAGAAAAAACAATAAATTCGTTTACCGGGAATAGTGCATGGTTTGAACTTTCTTCTGCAAAAATGTTAACCACCAGTGGAAAAGTCCAGTGTTACGACCAGTGAACCAAGAACATCACACTGTTCATTATTAGAGTAGATTTTAAGGGAAATCCCTTGCGGAAACTATAACTGGTATTTTGATGATTTTAGCGATAACAATGAATGCTTTTCTTCCATGAAGAAACCTTGGTTTGCCAACAATTGTCAGTACAGCTATGGATTATTTTATACAATGATAGATCATGCATGATGAAATAAATATTGGTCTTTTATGGATTACATTGACACATAGAATGAAAAATGGTCCAACGCTCACTTCCAACAGGCTACATTAATTATAACTCCTTTTACGTCGAATCCACTTCAGCCACTCTTTAGATTGGATACTTGGATAGCTGTATAACATATATATATATATAGAAACGAATATCGCTTTCAATATGTTGAAATAAATACGGAAAGGCTTCTGCTTCTCATTTCTAAGCAAGCAAAGTTGCTTCCTGCGTCGCAAGACACATGAGGCAATGATTGTGTCTCCATTTCTCGAACGATCAATGGAGACCTAATCATTGTTTGTAGTGATGTTGTTGTTTTTTGTCACGGAACCGATTTCCTTACGAGGCTAAAGGGCTCCAACTGCCCTTCTATTTACCTATAGCTTGGGGGAGGGAGAAGTGGATTCATGCCTTTCCCAAGGGCATTAGGAACACAAACTGTCCTGGTTCGGCGATTCAATTCTCCACGGTATTAACCGTTAAACAACCCAAAGATAGTTATCGGTTTCTCCCGACAGATTTTCCCATGTTCAAATGCTCCACATGACTATTTCTCACAAAACCCCCAACATATATTGAATCTTTGCAATAGCCATGGAATGTTATTGTATTGTGCGGTTTTAAATATGCAATCCCCATAATTCAATTCGTTTCTATAATACAAGTGGAATACATACATATATGTATTTCTACATGCATCGTAACGGTTATTCCATGAATGTATATATAAATGCATCTATACATACTTATATACATAAAAACTGAATGTTTAACAATTTATTAGATCGAAATAACATTTATAACTTAATTAGTCTTGCATTTATGACTGAAAGGTTCTCCTCATTTTCAGCGTGAGTTTACATTGGGTTCTCCTTTTATCCAGTGATGAAAGTTAGTATTTTCAAGAAGCAACATCAACAAAGATGTATAGAAAAGATGGTCTTTCTTTCTTTTATTTCAAATTATTTACTGGCGAGTGGAGCTTTTAAAAACGAAAGATCCAAAATTTAGCGAATTGTAGTTGGGTATTGGTGCATGCAATGGCGGAACAAATAAAAGCGATGAAATTGAATTTTCTTTAAATGCTTTGTTCTGAAATATGAAAAGAAAACCTTTATGCTGACAATATTCAAATATTTTACACCGACAATGTGGTGCTGACTGAGCTGGAAAATATATGTGATAATATTAGATCATTTCAAAATTACATTTATTATTTTCTTTTTTCTTTTCTTTAATAGCATCCTGGTAGTTTCCAATGTAAAAAGCACTACACCAAGACAAAAATCTCAAAATTTCGATTAGATGCACTTCCAATCATCACAAATAATGAAACCGAGTCCTATCACCAGTCATATTGCTAGGGTAGCATCACGGCAAATGAAGGAAGTAATTATATGCAACAATACCTGTTTATATTCTAGAAAAACCCTTTTCTTTCGAACCGCAACTGCAAACTCTGGTTATGCGCATTTAATGACAGTCCATGCTTATTCCCCTATAATATTCTAACAGCATCGAGGAAGTGGGGCTCTTGTCTAAATTCCTCGACGCAATATCCTATCTTGTCTTTCCTCACTTGAATATAAATATATCGCATTCTATTTTTCGATTCTCATTTTCAATATCCCGTGATAAAAGCCTAAATGCGTGCTGCTACTCATCCTATGTAATATAACCTCTTATCTAAATGTTGGATAGTGGGGTGAATATCCTGGACTTGGTGAGAAAGGAAGGATTCAAAAGCTGGTTGTAAAAATATGTGACATATTTTCTATTTCATAGCATACAGTTTTGTCGGCCGGAGAATGAAGAGTGGGAGAGAGATAAGGAGAACCGTCAGTCTGTCCCCAACAGGGACAGCGTCTCGTGCCTTCCGGCTCCGCTGATTTCTGTCTCTTCTGGGTCCTCTGAGTTTTCTGTTCGGGTCTCTTCTGTCTGTCCGGGTCTGCTCTGAGCTTTATAAGGCCCGAACGCCCACACAGGTGTCATTTCAGGTTTCCACCTCCTGTTTTTGGGACACCTGCGTTTGCTAATGTGACCAGGTCACCTCCATCTCCGCACAGGTGTTGACCTGAAAAATGACCCCGCATCGGCAGTATATCATAACATAAATATGTGTTAGCATCTTTCATATGTAAATTTGCAAGTCTGTTTATGCATTCATTTATTTGTTTGTTTTTCTTTCTATGACCATTTACGGGCATTAGTGAATATGATTAAATACTTATAACCATAGTTCCCTATAAGCATTTTGCAACCAGCGGAAAAAAGGAAACCAATGTATGCACAACAGATTTCAAATTCTGTAGATAGCTTACTGAGTCTTTATCGAAAAAATATTGATTCACAATGTCAAATTCAAAAGTGCGCACACTTTTGTCATAGAAGATATTTGAACAACCTAAAATCTTTGCGCCACTAACACCTAGACAATACGTTGCTTATATTTACGAGTATTTTTAGAAAGATATTTTAGCCTGTGTTCTAACATAAGGATATGTATTTATACAAACACACATACTTGTATGAGACTATTCCGGATGCCCAATAGCGATAATATAGGCTTTGATATGATAGTTATAAAGACATTTATTAATTGGGAACCCACATCAGCACGGCAGTGATTGCAAAACGGGCGGCCTAGATCCTATATAAATGAATAGAGTAACGAGCGCTGTTCGGGGATCGAACCCGCGTCCACCCTGGAAGCAACCTATACGCGGCCCTGCTCTTTACCACTGAGCTAACAGCACTACAATGGAAAGGTAGCGGCCCGAAACATACACATTCGCTCGCTTCCTTATTCTAACCGATCGCATTTTATGGAAAGGCAGCGGCCCGAAACATACACAAAATGCGATGGGTTAGAATAGCGAGCGAATGTCTTTATAACTATCATATTCTGTCGGATATAAAATGATCTATTCCTTGATTTCATGCATTTGTATGCATATTTCTTCATGTATATTTTCTTTGTGGACATATCCGTGATTTTTTTAAGAATGCATGCTTTTGTGCATATGCATTACGTGGAGCATATATGCACATATGTGTACATGACAGCATGTGTTCTTGAGGGAGTACATATGCATATGTGATGGGGTATCTTTTTTGTGCTTATGCAAATATCTGACTGTATGTTTTTGCATGCATTCCTCATTTAGATTTCTAAGTCGCATTAGCTTTTGTGTTTGCCGGGCATTTTCTATTGAATGTGAACTGCCTCTTTGAATGAGCGCCTATCGATCGCGTAAAGGTCCCGAAAATAGAAAGCCAACTCAGGCCCATGTCTGGCGTCCTTAGAATAAGATGTGCCCCTAGAGAGATGCCAGAAAAGCTATGGGGGGAATGGGATAAGAGGTGGCGGTTGTAAGAGCGGCAGGAAGGCAGAACAGGGGTAGGGCCGATGAAGACCACGGACGGGGCACTCTCTTCTGCAATATGGCAATTACATAGAACTGCTATTCAAGGAATTCAATAGGCTGCATTTGGGTTATTGTTTGTGTGTTTTTATTATTATTAATGTTGTTCGCTTGTTTTTGCTATTGATATTTTTGTATCTGTTGCTTTGGCTTTGTGGGGAGATTTTTTTAGACACATCTCTTTGTAAGAATGTGTTTGCATTCGTGTAATTATTTCTTAAAAGATCCTTATTTATTTATTATTACTTTAGTTATTAATGTATGCACAGATGGGTGAAGTTCCGTGTGTATGTCTACAAGCATGTGGGGTGCACTAGATTGAAACATCGTTTACGTGTTCTTCCTCAATGCAAATAGTCATCGTTCAGATCGAGGAAAAATACCGATTTCAACTATTTTGTCGTGCCTAATCTAATCTAAGTAATTGGTCATACACAGTTCTCCTGAAATAAATGGCTTTGCAAAAGGTATTCTAATTGGAGCGAGATGTGATAAAGTTCAGTTTTCCTTGCCTCTTGCCGACAGTGTGTGGTCCAGGTAAAATAAGCATTAATATGTGTGACGCTTGACAATTTATTTAAAGCATTGGCTGTACTCATATCTGTATTTGTTGCGTGCATATGCGTCCTCTGGTAGGTACTTTTTCTTTTATTCATATTCATATAATCGTGAATGCACGTTTCTACGTATGCGTGTATTTCTATAACAACGTTACTCGAGTTCTTTTGTATTCTAAGAACTTTTTATCGGTACGCATGTCGATGAATAAATAATGTTTCTCTTTGCTTCACAGTAGGACTTGTTGTAGAAGCACCGGTTACTAGTGTTTATACACTCATTCTTGGTTGGAAGCTTCTGTTCTCTTTCAGATGACCACCGATGCGGAATGACTCGACTGTTCTAGTGAGCTTGTACATTTTCGCAAACATTAATGCGGCCGGACTTATTAGTATTTAATAAGTAAATAATCTAAAGGAATCGGGACTTCAGCAAAGACGTTATGCTTCCGTCTCACCAAGTCCTTACCTGTGAACGTTGAAAGGGTGTGCTATTCTATCAAGTTTGATTTGAAAGAATCAGTGTATAATGTTCGATCTGTGTGATTAATATTCATCATCGAATTAAGTGCATTGGCACGGAAGGAGATTATGTTGTAGACTAAATGTCTATAGTGAACATTAATGCATTTTATATCATTAAGCAACGAACTTATTGATTTACCTTTGTATCTCTATAGCCGTAACACGCATGGATTCATATTTTCTGTCACGTGTCCACACTTCTGATAAGTGAATATTCATGGCGACATCGGCAATAATATTGTGTAAATGGGTGAAATGTAATATCTTTGTTCTGTCGTTCGCCATCCGGGAGTTGACTCCATTGATTACATTTCGGTGCAATGTTCTTATATTGGGTATCCGATTTCGCAATGTTCTTTTTTTTTATATTCAAACAAACTCATCCCCTCCCTCCTCGTTATCTCTCTCTCTCTATGTTCTCTTCCACTCCCTCGAACACATATACACAGTATCACTGAGAAAGCTACTCGCAAATATTGGTGCTACAATTCAATGGATGCAGTACTGCTCAAGATTATTTGAACAAACAGAAATCTTGCATTTTGGCTTGGTCGTAAGAGATACAAATGAACAACGTAAAATTCACTGGAAAATGAGGAAAAGCCCCCAAAATAATGAAAATATAAGAAATTATTTGATGTTTGATATCGAATGTGGGTACACCTTGCCTTTCGAACCCGTCTGAGTCTTTGGGGCATAATTTGAACATATTTTAGCAATGTTTCTTTTCCAATACTTTACCTGTGAGTTTTGATTTGTTCCCATAATGCTTCTTTAGATGTAATTTGGCTTTTCTGTAACTTCCAATCGATCAAATGACAATTTGTTCAATGGGATTTAAGTCTGGACTTTGGGGTGGCCAGACTGTGGTATTCAACACTGTGGCTTTTTTTCTTTGTCAAATCATTTCTATACAGCTTAGAACTGTGCTTCAGATCATTATCTCCGTGATAATAAAATCCGCGGTCAATAAGTCGAATACCACTCGGTACACCATGCTTGATCTGGATCTGACGATACATCCAATATATCACTTTCTAAACCAATGTCTCCAATGTCTTCATGACATTATCTCCATCATGCTTCATTAATAGGATAACACACTTTGAATAACAGCACGCTCCTTTTCATCCCCTTCACCATTGTCTTCTATTACTACCAATCACTTCGAATTTGGACTTATCTGTCCAAATACTTTTTCCCACTGGTTAATGGTCTTCTTTCCAAATTATCTGGTATACTGCAGCCGTTTACTTCTATTTGGTTTCCATTGGTAGGGTATTATGGCTGGAACTGTTCTAATTAATTCATACTCTATGAGTATCCAAGAAGCCATCTACCGGGAGATTGTGTGATGGTCTGGGAACTTTGAGTCCTCTTCTTAAGCAAAGTCATCAGCACACTTTCTTGTATCTGTACTCGAAGATATCTTCTATCTGATTGGCTTAATTTATGATGTCATCCTGTTCTGGCCTTATTTTGAAATCTGCCTGCAGATTCTACTCGATCAAAAGTATCCTTTACAGCACCCAGGGAACAGTTAACGTCTCCTGCAATGTTTCTATAGGTCAAACCGGCATTATATGATGCATGTATCCTACGTCTTTATTATATAGATAATTTACAGAGTCTAGGCATGTGTTTGTGGTTCTCAATACTAACTGTCTGGAGAAATTTAAAAATAATTGAATTAAATTGTTAAATGAATGAAACAAAGTAGTTTTCCTATCCTGCTAACATGTTATGAAGACTCAATCAGCCAGAGGATTGAAAAGGCTAACTAACTTTGTTATTTGATAAAGCTGCCAAATTATCATTTACATAGCTTTAAATTAATGTTTGTAAAAAATGCAACTTTGCTGAGATTTGGAGTCAGCCATTGGAAATTAGTATGTAATCAAGATGTAATGTAAATGTGTCCAGATGTTTTAACAAAGGTCAAAGAAATGTCTGAAGACTTGCGGACCAATACATATATATATAAATAATACAATCATAGGCAAGCACTATAGAGTTTGTGTTTGTTCAAATACGTATGAGCAGTACACCACATCCGCGTTCACTAACTTTAAAAATACTCATGAAACACTAACAAATCCATGGTTTACTTACATTGGAAAAATAGCAGTAGCTAGCTAGATAGATAGATATTTTTTTTATTTTGCGTAGTGTATTTCATTGAATAACACATTTCTCAGATACAAGTTCACGACGTATCACTCAGCAGTGCTCAACGCTTTAATCTAGTATCAGTTTTAAATACGGACATCTAAAATCCTTTTTTATATTGGAACAGGTTTCACACCGTATCTTCATGTCATTCATAATTGTTTAAGCCAAAAGTATAACGATAAAACTTTGGAATTCATTGTTACAATTCATATATTCACGGGCTCAAAGGGAGGTCATAGGAATAGTACTGCCTTTTCTATTCGAATTATTATGTCCTAGCAATAAAAACGGGAATACTGTCATATATAAATATATGTATTAATATATAAATATCGATATATGTGCAACATGTATATATACTATTTATAGTATCAAGGCGTTGCACGTCCAAAGGCGAAGCCTTTGAACTGCTCAGTTATTACCACCACTACTTACGCATGTAGCGCAAATATTCTGATTTACCAGACTTCACAACTGTGAGTTGATGCTTGCCTGGCAACCCCGACCCTGCGTAGTTCGCATTTAGACGCACTTACTACTAAGACACGGAGACAGGAGATTGTTGATATTCATTGATGCATTCAGCGAATCGGACAATGCTCGGCGTCAACGATGATGTCTCGACACTACTGCGACATCCTTTTGTTACCCATTGATGACCCGTTTAACGACCAGGACAGCCGGAAATAATCACCGGATCTGGCCTAAGCCAGGTCCAAAACACGAATCCAGCCAAGCCACCCCAAAGAAAGCCGGACAGACAAACAGAGAAATTACTTTTGATATAATACATTACTAATTTCAAAGATAATGATTAAAAGAAATGTAAATCGAGAATTTTGATTGGCGATCGTTCTATCGTATTAAGATATTAAATCTAGAAATATGTCACACAGATGAGTCTTAGAATGAAAACTCATAGGATGAGGCTAAAACCCGTCAAGGTTGAATATGGGGATAACAGGCTTTTGGTGCTCCGCCTGTTAATTTTGATATTCTCATTTCATTGATTATGTCATGGACAAGGCAGGGAGAAGTGGATACATGCCTTCCCAAGGGGTATTGAGAAGTGAGCATAAACAGCCGCAATCTGAATTCGAACACAGTTCGACGATTACGTTTTCCGTGCCGAAAAAACTCCTCGCAATAAAATCATCTAATGGGTTTCTATTTGTAGAAATACTGAGTCCATCGAAGCAATGAGACTCTGTTGTGCTAAATGTTCCTTAAGATATTGAGTATTTATACGTGGTAAGTCAAACTTGTTTGAATATGTCTATCCTTGACGGGGATGATAGCTTTGTCGATGGTTTGAGTTGGATTATGCAGCAAATACAAACTATATCCAACGGGGAAAGCCAATGTCAGAAGAGAAAGCAAAGATGTGTCAGGCGAAGAAGGCAAGTAAGGAGAATTAGACAAAGATTAACTCGGGAGAAGAGAGAGAGATTCAAAATAAATCAACATACCTGGATGAAAGAAAATATAAGTTAGAAATGAAAAGTGAAACAGTGTAAAAAATAGAAGAGCGGAAAAGATGCTAAAAGCAAACAGAAAAAGAAAACAAAAAGCGAAGATTTAAACAGAAAAACGAAACAGTTTCACCAAAGGTCATAAACAAATACAAATATGGCCTCAAATGAAACAAGGTTCCTTTATGACGATTGTCCCAGGTAAACTGATGGGTTGCCTCCCGAAGGTGTCAATCGAACAATTAACCGTAATCATCTTCGCCGACCAGAGAGTTAAAAATGAAGGAAAAGAAATCAAACAAAATTGCCCAAGACATTGAAGAGAAAAAGAAAGTTATACAATGTATATATATATATAAGACTGTAAATGCAGCAAGTTTTGTAAATGCTCCCGGGAAACTAGAAGGAATAGTGGGAGGATTGGCGTGAAATCCTCAATACATTCATTGTAGCCAAAACCGCTGGCCTAGAGAAATATCCAGGGAGTTGCGTTTGGCTGCGGATTTCAATGGATACTTTATGTATTGACCGACAAGTGTTTCTGCGTTTTCCACGGCACTAACTCTTTTTTTCTCCTTTTCTTGCCCATAGAATCTACTAGGTGCAAATAGAGAAAATAGCTGAAATGGAAACAGAATACAAAAGCGCAGGTTTGGAGAAAGCTGAAAACCATGAACACAATTGTGTCTAGGGAATCTTTTTACTCTCTCTGTCTCTCTCTCTCTCTCTCTCTCTCTCGCTCGCTCTCTCTCTATTTCTCTCTATATATGAATTAATGAACGAATGGCTTGGCTTCGCGAACGAGGATTTTCGGGGATGGTTTTCCACAGCATTAGGACCATAGACGTAGGGAATTGTGCGGAGTAACCCACCAGCCTGAGCAATGCAGTTTTAAGCTGAAGTGCGACGTGCCCAGGGTCGTCCCCACTCTTTAAACCAAGGATTTTCATCCTATGGACCAGCGGAGTGAAGCGGAGTGAAGCGAATAGGAACAGAGTCCAGGTTGTAGGTTTGACAGATGCCCGAGCTGGCTATGGCGGTCTGCCGCCCCTTTTTGTGGAAATGATCCGACTGTAAGGCTGAACTGTGGTTAGACCACAGGACGAGAACATCCCGTAGTCGGTAGATGCCTGAGCTGGTTATCGAATTCTACCGACCCATTGAAGGTGATCCAGGATGTCTGCTGTTTTGATCGCAGATATTCATGGTAGTGCGGCGGTCTGCAACCATAGTCGCACATCCTCATGACAATACGACTGTCTGCATCTTTAAGTCCAGACACTGGTCACTCTAACAAAGGCAGGTGTGCGCTGACTATGGGGTTCTGTTAACCTCGCCAGAGGAGTGACCCGACAGTAAAGCATTCTGAGCACATTCGAGGCCGGCTCCAGATCACACCCCTCCTGGCAGATGCGAGCTAGCTATTTTGGACTGCCGCCCCTTTGCGTGAATGTTCCGACAGTAAAGTTGACCCGTGATTAAACCACCGGACGTGAACATTAGGTGCCTGCGCTGGCTATAGAGTTCTACCGGCCCTTTGTGTGTGTGTGTGTATTATATTTTAAAAAAACATGTTGAAAATACATAGTGTTCAATATTTAGTAAATAAATCAATAAAACAGAGCATATATAATGTTTTAATGGATAACTTTATATTCGACAGAATATGATGATTATAAATGTCTTTATATATATATATAGTTGTGGTAGTAGTATTGTAACAGATACAAAAAATCCGATATGTGTTGTTGAAAATATTTAATTAGAGTGTTCGACATATGAAAA
>VCCN01007365.1:5606129-5616698 GCA_006491835.1 Architeuthis dux
CCAGCGCTGAGGAAGTTCACACACACTTAGCTCCAAAAATTAACGAATGTCATCTTGGCCAAATAGTTCAATATTAGTTTCATCAGACCAGGGGACATTTCTTTGAAATGTAAGATGTTAGTCAACATATGCAGTTGTAAACCGTAGTACGGCTTGTTATGGTGGTTTTGGAGCAGTGGCTTCTTCCTTGATGGCCAGATTTTCCGGTTATGCTGATGTAATACTTGTTTTAATGTGGATATAAATACGGTGTACCTGTTTTCTCCAGCATCTTCACATGGTTCATTGCTGGTGTTCTGGGATTGATATGTACTTCTTAGTGTATGTAAACCTCCGAATCTCCAGGAATGCGACAATAGAAACGAAAGCCAAAACATACCCCCACCACCCCGACCTCCCAAGACAAAGTAGCGATCCAACCGACCCAAGACTGGGAATCACTACCAGGACCACATGTCATGAATCGTGCAAAGCCGGGCCTAAATGCACTAGTCTAAGGCATATGCAAACCTCTGACTTCCACTATAGATATATTTAATAATTCCGAAATCCCTACTAGTGGTATGCTTTGGTTGTTTCTTTAGACTATAAAACTATGGAGTCGATTCCTCAGTATAATTTATTAGCGGTAGAATGAAATATCAAGATCGAGAAATGTTGTTCTTTCACCTTGGCGTTCACTTTTGAGTTCTAGTTCATTATGAACAATACAGATGAATTCGGGAAATCCTTTACACAGATATAACTGTGTAAAGGATTTCCCGAATTCATCTGTATTGTTCATACAGAATAAATCATATATAAAGCGGATACAACCGTGGAATTTGTATGTTCTACCTATATTATTTTTAATTAGTGACGACATAAATGTGTATTCATGTCTGTGTACGTATAAGCCCAGCAAGGTGCAGGATCGATAAACTTGGGGATACCAATTGTTTGTAGCAGTAATCAGTGACTTTCGTTTATTAGATGACTGACTGTCTTTGTGTGGAATTGTTGCATAGAGTGTACAAAAGTTCTATGTAGTAATTGATTTTGCTTTTTTTTCTAGCATTTATATTATCCAGTTTATTTTTGACTGGTAAGGAGTTGTTAGCTACCCAGAATAGATTAATGTTACTATAGAATTTACTTTTCCTATGGAATCCATGTATCTGATTATATAGTAGTTTGAAGATTTTTGAAATTGCTTTACTTAGAGGTTTAGTACTGCATATTTTAGACCCTATAACATCTCGAGCACCGGTTTTGTGCATTTTTGGTATCCAATACATAATAGGTAGTGTTTTTAACTTATCGTCTACTTTAAGTCTTAGTCTTTTATATAATTCGATGTTATTAAATATAATTTCTTTTGGATTCTTTGTCAATCGGAACTATAACGAATTTACTTTGAAGTTTTATATGTTGTACTTTCTTGTTCACTGATTCTATTATTTTATCTTTCCATGTTGTAAATGTTGACTCTGCTATTTTGTATTTATTTGCTAGTGATTTTTTTAATTTCTTTTACACATTTATCGTAATTAATACATCTAAGTTCTCTATAGATAGGACCTTTTGCGAGAAGTTTTCTTAGTTTTGAGTTTTCAACTCTCTCTAGATTGCCTAGGTCTTTATCACAGAAATGCGAGGTCTGACATTCGCAATCTGGAATATTTATTGTATCTCTTGTACTGTTTTTTTATAGTTGAAAATTGTGTTACGTATTGTTGGTCCTAGTCTGTATGTTATGGATGGGGTGTTTCCTTTTATGTTCAGTATCTTAGGGAGACGTTGTACTATTTCTTGATTTGTAAAAGTCTTTGGTAAGTTAATGTCATTGAATCCTTTATTTACACATGAAAAACGCATACATTACGTGGAATCTTCCTAACTTTCTCAATTGGTGGTTTGTACAATTTCGTATCAATTATGTCTAATATATATTTATACCATTGATGATATTATGTCAACTTATATATTACTTCTGGTTTTAGCATTATGTTGTACACTATATCCTTTAATATTGTCTTTTTGGCCTGGATTAAGAGTATTCTTATATGATTGAATGATCAATTTAAATACCCCCTAAAAACCAATCCAATACATAGAAACGCCCAAATCATAGAATATCTCAAAGAACGTCAAAGTAAATTCGTTATAGTTCCGCAACAAAGCAACTACCAATGTTGCATTTATATGCAAGAGTTAATCCTCATCTCTACCTTTGTGAAATGATGTTCACACGATACTTATTTCTATTGATGTGTGAACGCATTGGGCGTTCTTCTCCCCGTGCTAGAGGTGTAAAAAATATACCTATGCATTCTATGTTATCGCTAGAGGTTTTCTTTTTAGCCTTACTATTTAATTCGTACGGGTATATTACGCACATAGTTTTAATTATTTCACTCGTTGTTGTCATTTATTACGTGTTGTCTCGTCTATTGTACCAGCATTGTAATATCCATTACATTTTCATTGTTCTATAATCTGGATAGAAAAAGATGAATCCGTGTTTGTTTCTTTCAAATGTTCTATTATATGTAGACATCCGTTATTACTAGTACGGTGTATGTTTATGCGTCTATGTAGGGGGGGTCGCTGTTTCCCCCACATATTGATTATATAGATTACACTGAAGCTAGATCAGGTTTTGTGACTTACATGATAAGTATTCGGTTAATGATTGGATAGGCATTATTACTCACATTAGCTGTATAGTCTTTAGTTGTGATTAGTATATTACATGTTTGACTTGTGGTTTGTGATTAAGAAATAATGAATATCTATATGACGCAATCAATTAATTACAGACAGTAGATGTTCGTACACCTCGATACGTCATTGTTGGTAAATAATAGCCGTAACCCGCAAACAATATATATATATATATATATATATTCATTCATTCAGGGTGAAGTCTGGTAGAGCATTGCGATCTTCTTCAGGGTAACTCCAAGACCAAATTTGTATGTTGCCTTTGCAAATCTGCAAGGCTCATTAAGTGTGTGCGACTAGGACTGTGTTATCAGCAAATACAAGCTCTCTTGTCCAGAAGTTTACATACCAGTGGTGTGTCATATAATCGGACACCAAAATAAACAAATATATAGACAACACAGTGACAAAGGCAAATAAATATGTTGGCAAACTGCAAACTAATCCAGAAATATAAAAGCCTCAAAAGTGAAAGTCTACCTCCTCCTCAATAGTGTATAACCATGGTTCACCTACCGCCTAAGTGAACGCTTCCATCAGCGCTACCTTCACACCATTCTCAATGTGCACTAGAGCAACACCAAAGTCGTTACGATTGCAATAGTCACAGGCATAAAGACAATGCCCCGCAAGATATACCCACGCTGGGCTGGTCACGTATTGTGAATAGAAGACTGGCGTGTTCTATTGTTCAGTGAACTGTCTAAACAGAGCAATAGGCAGTCTTCCATGCCATCTCTCTTAAAATAACGCGATACCAATGATCAGAAGGGGAGAACTAGCCGTAAAACCAGGTTTCAGTTTTTTTTAAATCGTCTTCAACACTCGTCCCGCCTCCTGTCGAGTATTGGTCCTGAACCAGAGGTGAAATGCCTGCTTAGATCTTTGTTCGCGAATCCTAAGCCCATCATATTTTCCATTTGTAAATATACGTTCCCCGCCTTACATTTCTACTTGGGAATTATTCTGTTTATAGATGTAGAATCTCTAGAAATCTCTTTACTTACAGAAATCTTTGGTGAGATAACCTACGTCTACGGCAGTTATAAAAGTATTGAAATTGCCTTCACAAGAAAGCCATGATCTCTAATTATTAAAGAATATTTCTATGGGTAATATTTCAATATTTCCACACGCGCACTAGTGCGTAGTTACTAGAAACTGAAATTGTCTCATATATCTACACAGCGTCACAGGGAAATGACTTTCATTTGCAATGATTGGAAACTTGATTATTTGAGGCGACAAATTGCTCGGATATTAGACCACTACCATCTTTTAATAACTTGGGATCTCGCCTAATACCAAACATCCAATATGCCTGTCTTCAACACATCGTCTTCCCCTTCTAGGCATTTCATATTTATCCTCTGCCACTGGGGACAGTATGTCTGTCTTCCACGGTTTCATTGTCGGATCTTAATACCTTAAACAATGTCCATGTCACGTCAAACTAGCCATATATTCGCGAGGAAGACTAATACGCAACAAAACAAATGAATTTGCATTGGACAGACACGTGTTTGTTTGCAGTTTAAGAGATGAAAATGACAACTCAAAATGATATTGCTCAATTAGATTGCTATCATGTCTTTGACAACGATATTTTATTTGCCATGTTCGGTAATCTTTGCATTTGCGGAAATTAGTCTGGATTGACAAGATCGCCAGCCACAAACAGTAAATTCTCGGATGATTACGAGGGGTTTGTGGCAGTGATGATAAATACATCAGCACATGTTAATGCATGGAAACGTCTTTTGTTAGTGACATGACGTATTTATTATCTTCGTTTATGTTGTTCCCCGAATCACTTACTGTAAAACTCTGATTCTCTATCTTTCAGTCTGTTTATCAATACGAGAGTCAGTTTACTTTCTTTTTGGATGCGTCCACGCATCTCTATAAGACACTTTCGGTCGGTCGGTCTGTCTGTTGAAATTCACCAGATATATTACTCAGCACACAACGTAGTGCAGTGTTTGAGTTTTGTGGATCAGAAGTTCTCGAGAAATCTAATAAAAACCTTTTTTTAAATTACAGATTACAGATTACAGATCTTTATTCAGTTTCTATAAATTATCTCCCCTGACTTCTGTTCTTTATAAGTATCTAAGATTAGATATAAAATATCTCAATTGGCAACACTGAAGAGACGTAACCGAAATACTTCGAAGCCGTAGTTTCGTACTACGGATGGAAAATTACATTCCAACTGTTAGGATATAGAGGAATTGCGTTAGTATATATAAAGTCTGGGTGTGTGTTTCCGATGCCCACTATGCACTGTGTGGTTGTGTGTGTGCGTATGTGTGGGTGTAAATATTGGATTGTAACCGGATATGAAACATTAGAGAGAAGATAGGATCTTTTTAGGTAGTAGTAAGCAGGCGGCCTATGACCCGCCTCAGGTCGAGAGGCAGGTGGCGTCTAATCTGAAAAAGAAGTTGATTACACTTTCAATTTCACCCCCGTTTGTTTTCTTATGCAAAATGAAAGACTAAATTGCATTTCTGCGCTGCAAACAGTAGCTCATTGTCCCGTCTCTGGGGATAGGAAAACCCTTGCACCTTACGAGAAGAGAGAGATAAAATAATTTTTCATGTATTTCATAAGCAGACTCTTCAGTTTTCTCTTCGAAGTTATGAAATTCCTTTTCAGAGTTTCGTTTCCCGACTGTTACTTTGTTCTCACTATCGGCATCGTTTGAAGCAACATGACTTTTCATTCAAGGTTGCATCGACATGTAGTATAACCAGTTGTATATGTAGATATGCAAACGAAAATGCATAAAGTGCATTTCCTTTCGATGATGAACGTCTCAGATGGGATGATCGACTAGGACTTAAACGAAAAGTACAGAGGAGAAGAATCTGTAAAAGGAAATAAACAGTTGGTCCATACAGGAAAAAGGTTCTCCGACGTGACCTGAAGAGAAAGACGACAAAGTCCAGTCGTCTCAAGGAAAGATGCGTCCTCTTTATTCCTGTTGAAAACATACAACCGGCAGCGGTGCGGATTCACAGGGCAATCGAAGTGTTAAATTTTGTTTCGTTGAAATCCTAACAAGTTGTTTACAGTCTGTTTCTAGTTATTAGTTACTAGTTCTAGTTACTTTAGTGAAAGACTGACGACGATCATGATCATAGTAGCTCTAATCAGGCCGCATTCTCTCCCTCCACTTTCTCTCACACTAACGGGCGCGGAGTTGACTCTTCTGCTGCGAGCCCCAACTCATTAACTGGCTTAGGATTTGAATAGACGAATTAGACTATGATCATGATAGATCGAGTATTTTTAGAGGTGCACCACCCCTAAAAATAGCTGATTGATCGAATGCATTCTCTTTCTTCCCTTACTTCTCTTGCGACTTCGGCCAGCCGTTTGACCCATATGCACACAACCTACTACTATCACCTTTGTGTATCCTTCTTTCTTTCTAGTAGTAAACGAACATACCAACACACGACCAGAGTGTATTTCGTTACATGCACACGCGAATAAAATGCAAGCGGTAACACATCCGCTTCATAACAAATCCGAAATTGATGCCGCGACTTGTGGATGCAAATACACCAACAAACACATCGACCCACCTGGTTATGCTACACAATTATGGCAGGCTGCTCCACACACCATACGGTCCGACCCCTTCCAAACGTGCACCTTTGGAATAGGCACTGACCTAGTAAGTGAAATAAGGCAAGTTGCCTCGCCGCTTTGTCTCTCAAAATCTATCACTGCCCACGGTATGTTGAGTTGGCACAGAAACTATCTTCCTCTGTCATGATCATAGTCTAATTTGTTCACAATCAGATCGATATAACGCCTCAGACACATGTACAGTTTCAAGGACAGTAGATAGTAAGATAAAAATACAGGCTTGTCAAACAGATAGAGATTTTAGTAACTTAACCAAAACCTCAGGAGATAATAGGGCAATCTTTGCAATGACGCACTAGGAGAACGGTCATGTTTTAATCGGCCATTTTGAATGACTAAAAGTGGATAGATTTGCAAAGGGAAAAAATGGCTCACGTTGGGTAGATTTGATTTCCATGTAACTATACGCTTCATGAACCCATACAAAGGCTCCAAAAAGTATAAATAAGTATAAATAAAATAAATAATTATCTATAAATATAAAGAACGTTATTTGAACGTTTAAAATCTTTACATCGAGAATCACATCATTTGACCGGTCCTCGTGACAGGGATTTCGGATTCCCCCCCCCAAGTCCCTAGTCACGGAGATCCCCACCCCCTACTGAAACCGGCACTAAATGACCCACCAGGGTCGATGTGCCGTTAAACAAAACAATCAATCAATCAATCAATCAATCACTTCATTTGAACGTTACTATCTAATCAATATGTTGTATATTTATACTTTTTTGGAACCTTTGTATGAGTCGTTGGAGCATATACAGTTTATTGGGAATATATTCTACCCAGTTTTAGCCATTTTTAAAACATCTAGCCACTTACAGCCATTCAAAAATGGCCGTTTTCCTAGTGCGTGATTGCAAAGATTGTAATAGTCTATATGTAAAATACGAACATTTGCGTATTTGCAGGTATTTGAGGAATGGCTTGTTGCATAGTTAATCAACAGTCATGAGTTACTGAAGCCGGTTTTCATAAATAAGCCTATGAAAAGAACATGTCTGTATGGAGTTCTTAGAACTCAGTCGATGTCGTACTTAAGTTGAAATTGATGTTAATTGTGTCTGCAGCTGGTAATATTTACTCCTGACCAATTAGATATTCAGAGAATGAAGATTCAATTAGACGGTCCATCAATTATCTAAACACGAACTTGTTTCGGGCAAAAAAACAAAAATAGATACATAAAATTACTGGAAAACACAATACAACATTAATCATTTAGACAAATGCTCTATAACAGAATATTTATGAATATGAAAATGGTAGACGATTTATATTTTCATTGATAAACTGTCGCCATTGTGATTTAACGTTAAGTGAGCTCTTTTAAAATTTATTTTTGATATTATGTAATATTTGAATAGTTGCATGGCTTTGCATTATAGCAAAGCGTGCAAGAGAAAGTGGTGGAATAACTGTTACTCAAAAACAGCGGTATAATTTGGTGCGGATTCTTTATGTAAGTGTGTCACCCGCGGTCGTCGAAATTTAAGCCTAGTATAATCAGTTTATGAAAGACAAGCTTTATCGAAGACATGTTTGCCTGTCCGATGCTCCCAAGCCAAATAATTCTTCACCAGTCAAGACTCTGAAGAAGACTTGGTAGAACTAACGGAATACCTATTTAAATGATAGATTAAAGTTTCTCCATCATCATTATCAGCAGCAGCAGCAGCCATTATAAGTCCACTGTTTGACAACGGCCTTTCCCATCTCCTTCCATGACGATCTTGATTGTGCTAACCCTTGCCACGTCTTACCGGAGAACTTTTTTACCTCATCCCTCCATATTGTGTCTGGTATTTTCCCACTGCGTTTACTGTCCCATTGGCACCAATCGGTTAGTCTTTTCCTCCATCCATTATCGCCTATTCTTGCTAGGTGACCAGTTCATTTCCACTTTTGTTACTTAATTATTTGTATAATATCTTTCTCCCTGGCCCTCCCTCTGATCCATGTTGATCTTTTTCTATCTCTTAGTTATCCATAGCATTGCTCTCTGTGCGATTCTAAGTTGGTTCTCAGTTCGTTTTGTTAATTTCCATGTTTAGCATCCGTCATGGCTGGCATTATGCATCCATTGTATACTTTAGGCTTTAAGTACATTGGCAAGGTGCTCTTCAATATGTCTCTATTAATGCCGAATGCTTTCCAACCTATCGTTATTTGCCGTTTTATTTCACTTTCAGGGTCTTTCTCTAACTTTATTACCTGTCCTAGATAGATGTATTCGTCAACTTCTTTTAGAGTCTCTCCCTCTATCTTTATGATCTTTTGGGGGACTTTATCGTTGAACATTACTCTTGTCTTTGTTCTGTTCATCTTTAAGCCTACTTGTTTATTTTCTTTATTTAGATGTTTTGTAACGATGCTTCTGACGCCATGGAAAGTTCTTCGACGAATCTTAAGTGGTTTAAGTATTCTTCGTCTAAGTTCATTGCCATTCCCTCCCGATCGGTTTTCCGAAAGATGCGTTCAAGGCTCGCCGTATATAGTCTAGGTGATATTGTATCCCCTTGCCTTACTCCTTTTGCTATCTTTATCCTGTTTGTATCTCTAATAGTCTAATTATTGCAGTGCCATTTTCGTAAATGTTTTGAATGATTTTATGTAACTCTCGTTAACACCCTGTTCTTGCATTGAGTTGAAGACTGTCGTGTGTTCTACCGTGTCAAATGCTTTCTCATAATCTACAAAGGCCAGACAATGTGGTTTGTTGTATTCTAATGACTATTCGAGTAGTTGATTTAGTGCATGTAGGTGATATATTGTTGAGTAGCCACTTCTGAAGCCTGTCTGCTCATGTGGTTGATTTTCATCTAGAATCTGTTTGTGAGTATTTTTGTGAATAGTTTATATAGGTAATAGTATAATGGGGCAGTAGTTGCCGAGATCATGGAGTAGGATCAGTATTCCTAGGCAGATGTTTTTAGGGACTTTTCTTTCTCTTATGTACTGTATGAATAGCTGTGCTAGTCCTTTGTGCAATATAGCCCCTGCATTTTCTGGAAGGTATGTCGTTATACCGTCTTCGTCTGGAGCTTTTTCAAGTTTCATATTTCGTAATCCGAAAACTACTTCGTCTTCTGTTATGTCTGGGATATCACTAGTATCTATCGGCTTATCAAGTTGCGGTATTTCTATGTTTGAAGCATATACACTTTCATAGTATCTTCGGTTAGTTTTGACAACCTTTGTACAAAATAGAAATTCGTGGGCTTTTCTTGAAAGAAATTGAAACATTGCGCAGATTTAACGGTATGTAAGAGAAATCTAGTTTTCGTCTTCCTCTTTTAATTTTCCGTCTTTCTTTTTCGTATTTATCATCTTTGCCAGCATTGTCTTCTTCTTCTTCTTCTTCTTCTTCTTCTTCTTCTTCTTCTTCTTCTTCTTCTTCTTCTTCTTTCCTTATCTACATCGCTACACCCTCTTCTCTTCTCTTCTCTTACTTCCTTATCCTTCTCCTCTCCCATATATTTCTGATTTAGCCTCTATATCTCCTTCAATATGTTTAACCGTACCTTGTCGTCTGCACAGACTCTTCCATTTTACATCTTCTATGCTAACTGCCTTGACGTCTGAAATAACTTAAAGGAAGCAAAAAAATAACTGAACAAAGTCAGGAAAATAGAATCATGTGGTGCGTGACTTCGGATCGTGACTTGGTTCTTCTCCTTGTGACGCAATCAAATTCAATCTTCTACGATCAGGTGATGCCCCATCATTTGTAGTGTATGGTCATTGAGCAAAATCGGATTTGAAACAGGGAACGCTACATAACTGGTAAGGCCTTATCTAGCGAATAATTACCACACTTATCGTAATAAAATACAAATACTACTAAGAAAAACAATTATATTTTCTGTAAGTAATAACAATAAAACTATCAATAATGTATTGGGAGAAGTTGAGAAGAAAGGGAAAGGATTAAGAGGAACAATATCGTCATCATTGTCGTCATCGTCATCATCAGTTAAGGAGTGAAAATTAAATGCACAAACAAAACTAGCTGAATCCAAATGAACGGTGGCAAACGTTTTGACTTAAAAAGCCAGGAAAAATCCTCCCGGTGACCAGTTCCACTGTCAGTCATCTTATTGTTGTTATCACAACGATGCATCAATTATATTCGAAGTTATAGCTGAAGCACAAATTTCTTCATTGCATACATATTGATCCACAAACCAGACAAAT
>VCCN01007367.1:0-10387 GCA_006491835.1 Architeuthis dux
TGTGTGTGTGTGTGTGCATGTTGCTTATTAAAATTAAGTGGGTTCTTGAGTTAACAAATTTTGACCTCATTGTTAAGTGGTTTTTGTCGTCACTAAAATGTTTACTCATAATGATTCCTAAATTGCCAGAAAATTTCAGGATAATTTCCAATTCCCACAAGAAAATCCCAAGAATTTTTCTTTCGATAGAAATAGACTGAGACTTTGAGACAGAATCTCTCATATTGAGTTGGCTTTGACCGGGTGCAACCTTGATCTTAAAGATTACTAAATAACTCTGTGACCCCTGGGTCACCCTTTGAGAGAAAATTAGTGCAATCTGATGCGACCAGAATGAACCTGGATTTTTTAAACATCTGTGAATGAATAAAAAAAAAATAAGGTAGACTACTCTTATTATAGAGTAGTCTTGACAAATCGGTTATTATAATACAGATAGGGGTGTGTGCGAACACAGACCACACACTATAATTATTATTATTCAGTTGCAATTCACTTGGATTTTTGATTTTTTGCATTTCTCAAGTTAGCACATTTTAGGGGTACCCCTGTCTACAATGCATGGTTTCTTTTGTTTTTTTAAATAGACAGAATTATTGCATTGTTTAGTTTTTTTTGGTCTTTTGTTTGATATGTTCAGAACATATTTTACATTGAAGTATTTAAAACAAAAATTTGTTCAGAATGTATTTTACATTGAAGGTATTTAAAACAAAAATAAAAAAGTATTGCTCTCAGAACCAAATGATTAGGAATAAAATGACTGTCTGTTCAAATACTTATAACAGGTACTGTATAACGAGATGCAAATATGTAGATATTATGAATAATAAAGAAAATCATTATTTCAGAAAATTAAAATTAATTTTTTTTAAATATCTAAACAGTTTCAAGAAAATTGTATTTAAAACTATGATAATTATAAAGACATTTATTAGTTTAGAAACTATATTTGCCTGGCGCCGGTGTGAGCGACTGCTAAACAAGCGGTCTAAATCGTAAATGTGAATAAAGAAACGAGCTCTGTGCAGGGATTGAACCCACATCCACCTTGGAAGCCACCTTATATGTAGGTCCAGCTCTACCGATTGAGCTAATGAATGAGAGTTTTGTAATAAATGTCTTTATAATTATCATATTCTGTTGGATATAAAATTATCCATCATTTCATTTAAAATTATGTAATTTTACTCATGATTAAAGTTCATGCTATAAGCTTTCAATTAAGTTATTGAAGTTTATTGAAATAACAATAAATTTAAATGAACAAGATTCTTTTGGAGTAAAATTCATGTCTTGAGACCCCATCCCCTTGGGATACCCCATCCTCATGGCCAAACAGACTCTTTGATTACAAAGGGCAGTATGGTTGAAAATTGATTGCAAACCCTATTTCTATAATTAAGACTTCTCCATTGATTTGAGAAGACAATGCTGTAACATCTAAGAAAACAGTTTTTTTATAAATTCAAATGTCATCTCACTTTTTATCAATTTCTGACAATGTTAAAAATATTTTCTGTAGTTTTGAGAAGGGTCATTAATATTCAAATGGTTCTTCGGATGATTGAACTCCTTGTTATTTGTGTTGTAAACACGTTTCGAAGCAGCTCACATCAAAATGTTGACTAAATGCATTAGCCAGACAAGTGTGGATTTCAACCCGATGTGGCTTCCACTTCTCAACAAATCTAAACTCGACAAGACAAAGACAGAGAAACACCCGGGCCATGTGCTATAAGGGCTACCCCCCTTTAAACATAACTTCTGTTTAACTCATCACACTTGGATTTTACACCTGAAGTAGGCCGAAGAATGGATCGGCCGAAACGTCGTGTTTACAACACAAATAACAAGAATGAGTTCAATCATCCGAAGAATCATTTGAAATGTTAAAAATGTTTGCTTTCTAAACATTTTTCTCTAGTGCAGTGGTTCCCAACCTTTTCGAGTCATTCCCTACTTTTGTCAATAAGATTACTGGTATTCTCCTACTTCCATTTAAGTTGCAACAAAGAATAATTTCAATAATAACTTTAATTTGCATATAATTAGACAGCTTCATACTAAGAATTAGTTTAATTTTATAATTGTACAGCTGCTGCTGCAGTGTATTTGTTACTCAAAGAAAGCAAGCAGAAATAATTAGAACACATCATATGAAATTCCAATGCATTACAAAAAGAATAAGAATTCTGCTACCGTAACTGATATACACATCAATGTGATCTCTATTCTTGTTTTCTTTGCTACTAGTTCTTCGATTTGTGGGTCTATTAATGAGAGAGCACATTCTCAACTTGGAGCTTATTTCGAGCCTTCGACTTGATAGATAGACATGCAGAAAACCCTATCTCTAGACGGGACTGGTTTGGAACCACTGCTCTAGTGCTTCACTCTAGATTCTGTAAAGACTTTGGTATAAACGGTGGTATTAATCATAATATTATATGAAGACAGTACCACATGCACTGGTTGAACTTCTACGGGGTGGGTGGGGGGCTTGATAAGATAGAAAGAGGAACATTAATTACAAAGGAGATGGTGGGGGTGCACTTGTAGACACAAAACCCTTGAGAATGGAAATGATTATAAGCAGTGGTGTAGTGCCTCATAAAGAAGTGAGGGAATGCTGGGCTGTCTGTTCTCAAACCCACCCACATCCAGAGATGATTTCTGAAATTTAATCAACCAGTCGTTTTGAGGCCACACATGGGAGAAGTATTTGAATTAATTGTTCTTATCAGTGAAATGTTCAAATAGTATTTAGATAAAGAGGGAACACTGTTCCCCTTGCCCCCCCCCCTCCCAACAACAAGGGAACACCATTCGCATGCATTCCCACAGTGATACAACCCTATTTTGTCATTCAATACCAGTGGTGGAAATGGGAGGTATACCCAGGGGTACGGTGTAAACCTACTTTTCAGTTTCCAGGTTTTTTGTACGGTTAATGCCTACTAATGGAGATATTACCACATACTTAGTTCCCAAAAACCCAGCCTTACCACATACCAAATACCTAAAACCCAGCCTTACCACATACCTAAAACCTAAAACCCAGACTTACCACATACCTAATACCTAAAACCCAGACTTACCACATACCTAATACCTAAAACCCAGCCTTACCACATACCTAACCGAGAAATAAAACGACGCATAACGATAGGTTGAAAAGCATTCGGTATGAATAGAGACATTTTGAAGAGGACCATACCAATGTGCTTAAAGCGTAAAGTATACAACAGTAGCATAATACCAGTCATTAGTAGCCCAGGGTTGCATTCGTAATGAATTCGTGAACGTGTATATAAGTGAATTCTTCACAGAGAGATTGTCAGAACTTAATGTTTGTTGACAGTGTGTCGTTCTTTTTCGCATTTGGTGATGTACTTCCTGTGAGTCTACCGGATTGCTTGTTCTGGACTTGTTTCAGTATGTTTGGTTTTAACTCCTGCACATGAGCTGTGTCCTGACTCCTTTAATGCATGTGGTTTTGCACTCTAGGCAGGCTCCTGCATACAAGGTGTTTTGACTTTGTTTTCAGGCATGTTGAGTGACCTTATAAAATGCTACAACTTGTAGAAAAACCCTCAAAATATTTATAGATGGAGACATTTAACCCTGTCCAGGCGGAATTTCTTTCTAAATTTAACCAGTTCTAAGGTAACTCAAATTTAAATTTGATTTGTGAGCTATCTAGACAAATTAACCCTTCTATACCATATTCTGGTAGGATTTTGTTCAGGCTGTGTGGTAGATGCATTTTTATTCGTGAAATTTGATCAAATCGAAAATTTTGAAACATGACAGATTCAGTTTTAAGAAAGGCACCAGTATGGTCCATCTGGAAAGAGTTAAAGGAAACTCTTAACATCATCATCCTTTATAAGTCCACTACTGGACAAAGGCCTTTCCCATCTCATTCTATGACAACCTAGATTGTGTTAACCTCTGCCACATCTTACCGGCAAACTTTTCTATCGCATCTCTCCATCTTGTATCTGATCTTTTCCTACTGCGTTTACTGTCCTGTGGGTCTTTTCCTCCATCTATTGTCATTTCTTCTGGCTAGGTGGCCAGCCTATCTCTATTTTTGCTGCTTAATTATTTGTATAATATCCTTCACTCTAGTCCTCCCTCTGATCCATGTTGATCTTTTTCTATCTCTTAGAATTATCCCTAACATTGCTCTTTCCATGGCTCTCTGTGCTATTCTAAGTTGGTTTTCAGCTCGTTTTGTTAATTTCCATGTTTTGCATCCATATGTCATGGCTGGTATTATGCAACTATTGTATACTTTATGCTTTAAGCACATTGGCAAGGTGCTCTTCACAATGTCTATTCATACCGAATGCTTTCCAACCTATCGTTATATAAATTATATAAAGAGAGCAGCAAACTAGCATTCCAAGGGAAATTATGAATCACTGGCACCCATATATGCTGTGTTGGGGGTGATCACTAAAAATTGTCTGAATTTTCAAAAAAACAAGTGTGCACAAACTAGTGACCAATTTAAAAATTTTCAAAAAAAAAAAATCTTTTAAAAAAGCATTTTCCCTACTTGTTGAGGGGAGAGTATGTACAAAATTTCTACTATGAACAGTTAGGGCTGGGTGAAGTCCGCATGCATATATAGATAAATACATACATACATATAAATCTTAGAAAACATGAATAACCTAAACCTTTGGTAGCGGTGACTAATAATGTCAGTCTCATTCATTAGTGCGTCTTGTTCTGAAACTGAACCTTGAAAGTAATTAAGGTGAAGATATGAACAGGTGTGATCCATTTTACCTGTGGAGCAACAATGTAACAAAGGTCTCCTCCCAACTGAAAACCCAAGCCTTGAAGCATAGACTAATGCTTAACAATTTGGAATACAATATAATAGACTAAAAGCTTTCGGTCTGTTGTGTTTGTCAAATCGACTTATTGCTGCAGAGAGAATATCAAAAGGATTTTTAAAAAGCAGCATTTATTTCACAGGCAAATTCACACAAGTTCAGTGTTTTCAACCCTTTTTTGACCTAGCTGGGAATAATACAATTTTGTGGGGAGTAAATCTAAAATTTATTCTCTCCTACCACCTGCTAAACCACAAAAATTTCAACTTGCTCACCTGTCTTTGCTCATAAAATCCAGGGTTTAAATACTTGTACCATAGCGAGGGGGGTGCATAAATGAACATTGATAGATAAATGAAAAGAAAATATTGAAAATTCAAAATATAAAATATAAAATGACTAACTAAGAATCGACTTGATACTTTTGTAAACAACAGCAGTACTTTTGATAACATCAAAGGGTAACTCAGGAGAAAAAAGAAAATAGGATTCAAAACGTTGACTTGATGGTCAAAGAATTTTAGTTAGTGACAGAAAATAGCTAAAAATAGAAATCTGTTAATAAACGAGCACGGGTGAATTCAAAATATACAGAATAAACAAGATGAATTAATTTGACCTTGGAAACTAAACAACCACACTATAAATAAGACTCACAGCATTACATATATTTTAGCTATTGAAACCAATCACAATGAGGCTTATATTTTATGTATTGCAAATTTGGCAAGGTCCACAAAATGGAATCTCAAATCTCTGATCTGTAGACCAAATCTGCAAATGCAACTGGTTTTTAGTTCAGGGATTACTCCTTGCTGCTGGTACCATGTAACCTAGTACCACCTGTCACATGTTATTTGGAGAGGAGATGGGCATTGCCAAGTACCTCCCATTGCCCTGGGAAATGCCATGAAGTGAGGGGGGTACTTAGTATGGCACCCAACAATCTACTAGGCCATGGGTTGAACTGGAAATAAATTCAATTTGAGAATAAAGAAGTAAAATAAAAAGACATTTATTTCTGTGTAGATTCACTTTTCTATAAAGGGTAACTTTACCTTAGACCTACAAGACCTTTTCTATAAAGGGTAACTTTACCTTCGACCTATAAGACCTATTCTATAAAGGGTAACTTTACCTTAAACATTCAAGTGTTAAATGAACTTGTAAAAATATTTTTAATTAATTTCAATGAAATGACTTGCCTTCTTCAATAAATTCTCTCTCCGTGCTGTTATCAGAAGGTTGGCTTTGTGGCTGGCATAATGGTAGGCCATTTGTTCCCCAATTCCTGTCGAGGCTCCAGTCAACACAACACGTTTGCCCTTCAATATGTCTGTCAGTCAAAAAAAATATAACCAGTAAGAATTTTGAGAGATAGAAAATAAGTCAGAGTCAAAAAGTCAAAGATTTTATGACAATCTCATTTTTTATGTATCATACCTGTTGTTCACTTTATGGGCAAATCTTATCAACAAATGCCCTTAAACTCAAGAAAATAATGGAAAATCTTTTTTACTTAGAAAGAATTGTCTATTGGCTGATTTATTATCCACCCAAACAGCTGTCATATACTTGAAATATACTTTTTTTGACAGCAGTTAATTACATCATTAAGCCAGCTTCAGTTTAGTTGGGCTGGGTTTAAACTAATAAGAAAAATGGTAGTTAAATTTGGTATGTCCGATATCAGAACAAAGATTATTTTTTAAAAATATTGATATTCTCACCTAGGCTGTTAGGGTTAGGGTTAGGGTTAGCTTTTGCTACTCTTGCTGAGAGGAAATTTTTTCTAACACCAGTGGAGGTCTGAATTTGTAGTTTATGGCTGTGTTCTCTGGTTTTACTGCAGATAGATGAAGTCAGCATTTTTTTATCAGGGCATTTTGAGCAATGAACGTCAGTATCCACTTTTTGTATATTGTTCCGGATTCTATAGACATCTAGTAGGTCAGCACATTTTCTTCTGTATTCAAGGGTCTCTAGATTAAGTTGTTTTAATCTTTCAGTATAAGATATATCTCAGAAACTCGGAATGGTTTTGGTAGCTCTCTTCTGTACTCTCTCTCTATGGCATCCAAATTGTACTTCAGGTTAGGAGACCATATGTCATGTCATTTAATATTTTTTTGAAGAAAGAAAACATGGCTATTCCAGAGCAAACACATTTAATGAAGCATTTATTAATTATCTCTTGGTGAGAGCTTATTGTTTATTTCCGATCTGTGTTGTTTACTCACTGCTGTAGGTCAATGGCTTGAGTCATGTGATAAAAAACAAATCAACTAAAAAATTAAGATGACGGAAAATAGTAACTAGCATTCCAAGGGAAATTATGAATCACTGCCACCCATATATGCTGTGTTGGGGATGATCAAGTAAAAAATTGGGCTGTGGTCAGAAAAAAAATGTCTGAATTTTCAAAGAACAAGCAGGCACAAACTAGTGACCAATTTAGCATAAGCTTACATTGAATATTGAACCCCCCCACTAAAACCCTGTTTTGGAGGGGAATTTTCAGAAAACAGCATTTTCCTTACCCATTGAGGGGAGTGTGTGTACACAATTTCAAGTTTCTACTATGAACGGTTAGGGTTGGGCGTAGTCCGGATACATAGATAGATAGATAGATAGATACATATGTGTGAATACATGAATAACCTAAACCTTTGGTAGTAGTGATTAATATTTTACAAGACTTCATCTGAATAAATAAATAATTAACTTAGAAATGTTTTATGACGAAAGAGTTTTACTTATGGGAGCTTTTTTTTAATGTACCATATATCAGTCAGTAGATACCATGCAGTAATTAGACCGACGTAGGTTTCTACCAATTGTTTCTCAGCTCCTCATCTATTATGATGAGCGTGGGTTACATAGTTCAGTATGTGTAGCAATATTTGTCTCTGCTTGACCATTCCCTCTCTAGGCTAGTCTTGAAAGTGTTCACATTCTCTGCAGTGACCGTGTCTTCACTCAGGCAATTCCAGTCTGCTGTCACTCTTGCAGTGAAGAACTGTTTTCTTGCACCAGTTTCAAGTTGTGTTTGAAGTTTGTATCTGTGGCCTCTAGTGTGGGTGGGTTTGGTGAAAGGTTCAGCATGTGCTTGTTTGGGTAGATAGGGCACCGACAGTAAGTGTTGGTTGGTCAGGATGCAGTAGGTTTCTATCACATCAGATCTTCTGCATCTGTATGCAAGAGTTGGTATATCAAGCTGTTGCAGTCTGCTAGCATAGGGGAGGTCCTTCAGTTCAGTCCTTCAGTTTAGTGGCTCTCCTCTGCACTTCTTCAATTGCATCTGAGTGACCTTACCCTTTTTTTTAACAATTTCCATAAAAACATTTAAGTTTATAAGTTTGAGAAAATTGTGGTCACAATGTTTTTATGGAAATTGTTAAAAAAAGGCAATAGTATAAATTAATTACAATCATTAATATTTGTATGAATCAAGGCCGTCGGAACCGGGGGGCTTCAGCCCCCCACCCCCAATAATTTGCTAATATGTGTTCCTTATTTTTTTGAAAAATGCTACAAAAAGCTAGCTTTAAGATTACAGAAAGAGTAAATAAACCAATTATCCCCTTCAATTATTTTTTGCTAGTTCATAGGTGTATAATAGGCCTATATCCCGAGACTGTGGATGACTTGAAAAATACATTGATTTCTGACAGATTTTGAAACTCTATTTTCAAAAATTCCCTAAGCAGCCTTTTGTTCATAATTACCTTCATCAATTAGATATTTGAATATCATCATATATCATCAATTAAATAGTGCACTTTTTACAATAGGGGTTTTTTCCAGCTATCTAAAGGGCGTGGTCTAAAAAAACTATTTCCGCTTCGCTCGCATTCGTCTGAATTTTCTATTATACAGGGAGTCCATAAAGCCCCTATCTATATCTGCATCAATGTTAGTAACAAAATAGACTAGCATTTCAAGGGAAATTATAAATTACTGCCACCCATATATGCTGTGATGGGGGTGATCAATTAAAAAGTTGGGCTGTGATCAGTAAAAAATGTCTGAATTTTCAAAAAACAAGCAGACACAAACTAGTGACCAATTTAGCATAAGCTTACATTGAAAATTGGACCCCCCTCACTAAAACCCTATTTTGTAGGGGAATTTTCAAAAAACAACAAAAATGCATTTTCCCTACACATTGGGAGGAGTGTGTGTGCAAAATTTCAATGGCTCGATAGATAAAATTGACCCCTGACCCCTAAAACCCTATTCTGGTGGGGAATTTTTTAAAAAAAAAGAAAAAAAAAACATTTTCCCTACCGATTGAGGGAGTGCGTGTACATAATTTCAAGTCACTATGAACAGTTAGTCTAAACTGCCTGTTTTCTTCTAGTCCTGTTCCGTCAGCCACCTACCCCCTCAAGTTCTAAATTAACTTCAGTTCCAGTCACTGCTAGGGGTCAAAAAGGGCCATCCTGTTTGTGGTGTAGATATGAAAATCAGTCTCCATTAATTATCAATCATCCATGCAGCTGTTTTGGGAGTGGGTGGGGAAGGGGGTCATTGGTTGAGGCTGGGGACAACTGCCAAGAAAATTAGATTTGTTGCTATCCCATTTGTCTACCCCATTGCCAGCTTTGTTGGGGTACTTGAAAGTCTCACAGAACTATTTTGGTCAGGCAGACTGCCAATTCTTTTCCTTTTAAGAAAAACACTTGTACTGACATGTTTGCAAAACACACACACAAAAACGGCTGTAGTGCAAACAGTGCAACTGCACTAAAATTGTCACCATAGGTTTCTTCAGTTTTTCAAGTTGTGTTTTTTGGAGAGAAAAGACGACAAAATCCACTTCAACTTTCAATCTGAGGTTTTATTTCCGCACTACGCAGGTCAATTTCTGGGCTGGTCTGCGGATTTCGTTGAGGTACGGAAATTCTATTGCATGTCGTTGTCTAAAACAGTTGGTCACTTTTCAGGGCTGCTACTACTACGGATTCAAATTTCCCAATGGTCATTGCGAGCCTCCCTGGCAGGCGGGGATGCCGTCTCAGGCCCTCAACCCCCAACCCTAACTGCCTTTTTTCTGTTTCGATCTAGCCTTTATATATTGCTAATGGTCTTACGTCCCCACCCCCCTTTCAAATCCTCAACAGTTTTTTGGTAACCCGATCCTCTAGTTTGGTCACCTAGCAGTTTAACACAAATTCAACTCTAGCCAGCAACGGCTACCGGTAACATGATCTGAGTCTATTTCGTTACACTTGTTCAATGATTTATTAGAGATCACTTATTGTATGCTGAGGTTGCAAAGATCTATGGAAAGAATGAATCTTCTATACATCACATAACTTTTAAGGTATGTATGTATAGAAGAAAACATAGTATATATAGGGTTTGGTACTATCCATGGTTTCAAGTGTATGCTAGAGGTCTTGGAACATATTCTCTACAGATAGGGTGGGACTAATGTCTCCAGAGCCATACTTAAGGCAGTGCAGCTGCACAGAGCACAAAGATTTTAGAGGAAGCTCCCAAAAATGTCTTATATAATATATATA
>VCCN01007367.1:10487-32325 GCA_006491835.1 Architeuthis dux
TAATAAAATCCTGCTATGTTCGGTTTAGAAGAAAATTAATTTACTATTACAAAGTGGTAGGGGTGTACTTACTTATGGGCAATACTGTTCATACATAGCCAGCCAGCCAAACTTAAAAACAGATATTATCAAGTATGACCAAACTTGACAGCATTGAAACTGTTGCCAAAAATATTTTTCTGTAGTGTTGTATTCAACTTTGGACAGCAACATATTCATATTTTTAGAACATTTTATTTTAGTGTGAAAACAAGTATGCAATTTGTATATACAAGTACACATCATAATCATATTTACACAATATCTAGGACCTTAAACCTTTGCGGTGGTGTAATGAACACCATAATTTTTCTAAAAATCATTTACATCTGTTGATAGCACTACATATTCCGGTAATCTATTCCAAAGTCCTACCATATATTTACACAATATCTAGGACCTTAAACCTTTGCGGTGGTGTAACAAACATCATAATTCTTCTTAAAATCATTTACATCTATTGATAGCACTACATATTCCGGTAATCTATTCCAAAGTCCCACCACTCTATTGCTAAAAAAGAATTGTCTAATATTCAATCTATTTCTACCGTATATGTGTGACCTCTCAGTCCCTTGTATCCCCTTCTAGTAAAAAGTACATCAGGGTTTACTACTTCTAAACTATGCATAACGAACATTTCTATTAAGTCTCCCCAATCTCTCATATTTTCTAACAATGTTAATCCTAACACTTTTAGCCTATCCTCATAACTAATACTTTTTAATTCTGGTACTAACTTAGAAAAAGTCCAGAGACGTGCAACTAAAAGGTTTTATACCATTTAGATAAAAACAAAGGGGCAACATAGATAGGAAGGGATAATGGAGAGAATGAGAAGATACAGGCAAAGGGTGAGAGAAGACCAGAGGCAAGAGATAATGGATTATTATCTTCCATTAATCTCATGCATCTGGACTTCTCTCACCCTTTACCTGTGTCTTCTCATTCTCTCCCTTATTGCTATCTTAGTTGTCAACACCTACTGAAGTTCCATACTTCCCTGGTGCAGGATTCATCCTGTTGCCAGAAAGTTCTGAAAAACATTGCTCAGGATTCATCCCATGACCCTAGTCCAACAAGCTCAGGATTTGTCCTGTGATCAAAGTTCAGCAGGCTGAGGATTCGTCCGATGACTATGTTGAGTCTGCCCTAATGTCCTCGTGACATTAGGGCAGGTTCAACATAGTCGCAGGGTCTAGGGAGATTTTTAGAACTGTACTTGTGCAGGACCCCACACTAAAAACTAAATGTGCCCTCGTGGGGTGGAAAATCAACAAAACCTGCTGAAGTTCCATAAACCCACTGGTGTTATGCATGACTTTCTCTACAAAACAGCATATACATATGAGATAAAAACAAAAGGGGAGAGATATTGAAAAAGGGGAGAGACATTGAAAAAGGAGACATTGTTGATGCAGAAAGATTTAAGATTTTGTTAGGCTAAGTATCAATATGTTGAGTAAAACGTCTCAAATGGTCTTGAATTATGAACCTTAGGTGCTAACTGCTACTGATAAAAGAAAAGATTGCTGTGCAGACAAAGCAAAATCTATTTCATAAACAGGTGTGGTTAGTCACATGACCAACGTATTTTAGCAGCATGCTGTGTTGGGGGTGGTGATTAATTACAAATTTTAAAAAGTGGTGGTCCATGAAAAGTCTGAATTTTCACAAAAAAACAAGTGTGAACACTGCCTGACACACACTAAGGGACCAATTTAGCAGAAAATTACATTGTAAATTGAAACCCCTACTAAAAACTTATTTTGGGGGGAAATTTTCAAAAAAAAAAAAAAAAATGTTTTTTCTACACATAAGGAGTAAATGTTAAAATTGTCAGCCCTCTAGCTCCATTGGTGTGGCATGTATGCTTGACACATATAGCCATCCAGCATCACTTAAAAACTGAAGAAACCTATGTTGACAGTTTTGGCTGAGAGATTCTAACAGGAGATACAAACTGATACACGGTTGAGAATATAAAATGTTTTTAGAGAAAGACATTAAAAAATACCTTGCAAAGAAAAGTATATAATTTCAAAACATTGATAGATTTAGTGATATTTGATAGTGAAAGCTCAATGAAGGTTGAATGAAAGATCCCAGATTCAAGGATCTTGTATTTCATTGAAATTAGCAAGAAGAATAGAGATTCATGATATGATATATTACACACCAATATTTTATTAAACCTGACTACCATAAACACTAAAAATAGCTACCCTAACATCAACACTAACGCTAAAAACACTACCCCTAACTACACTAAAGCCTAAAAATAGCTACCCTAATATCAACACTAACGCTAAAAACACCACCCCTAATTTATGCTTTGTTCATTTGTAGTTAAAGTTTTGCTTGAATAAAAAAAATACTGAAAAAACCCCAAAAAACCCATGTCTCTTGAACCAGATAAAATTGCCCGATATCAGTAGACCACTTAAAATATTGAAAAAACAAACAAACTGAAAATGCTGTTCGGAGGAATCTTTTCATCTCTTGACTTTAAATTCACCATCAGTAGCAGCGGACAACTTCGGTTGATTCCACTATCAGAACAGCCGAAGTGACGGCCATATGGAAACAGGAAAGGTAATGATAGCCGGTATATGATAATCCTACAGCACAGGATTGCATTTAGAGTTTAAAGATATTTTTTTAAATTCTCAGAAAAAGCATTAACAAAAGTATCCATAAACGTTATACATAGTTATTCTGTATTCGGATAGTGACCAGAATAATATGGAAATCTTGTGGTAGGGTTTGTTTAACAGTTCCTAATGATATAGAACTCAGACAGCAATATAGTTTGGAGTATTTCAGTCAATGATATGAAAATTATTCTTACCTGGGTCAAAGATGTCTCGAAATTGATAAGCAATGAATACTACCAACACAAGCACAAATAATTTGATCCGCATTTTGAGTGTACTTCAGTCAAATTCTGCAACACCTGAAAGAAAGAAAAAATATTTATGTATATATTGTTTATTTCCTCCTCCCTAAAATACTGAAAATTTCCACATTCAAGTCATTAAACTCAAAAGTACCATCAACAGCACCAATAAAAAAGCTACTAACCACAACCAAGTTTTATTCAAATTGTTTTCATAACTAGTTAATTTAATAGATTTTATTGGTGTGCAGATATCAATAGTTTATGCCGTGGGAAAGATAAAACAAAGTTCAGAGTTCATTTTCATTTAAATTGTTCAAGTGCTTATCAATATAAGATGGAACATATATTGGAGCGAGATAAAGAGATTATGAGTTCTAAACATTCAGTGTTCAAGCTTTAAAATTAAAATAAATTAAGCATTGTAGCTCTAAAAATAACGAAAACATCAACTTTTAAAAAATGGTGAGTTGGTCATTTATCATGCGTGGCCACTCATATATAAGAGAGCAATAGAGAGAAAAGGTATAGTTTCTACCACAAATAAGATATGATTTACCTTTATGAATCTTATGTTTTACTATCTCTGATCAAAAGCTTCTATTCAAAGTTTTCAACGAATGTTATATCCACCATACATAGGAAGGGCACAACCTCTGGAATCTGTGACTACAGTAGATCTAAGAACAATAGACTGTGGGTCCTGATCACGACCGTGATGAAAGAACAATTGAGGGTAGTCCCCGAGCATGACTAGAACACGACCATTGATATACAAAAGATAACATGTGAAATACCATCTGGGCTGATTGTAAACTGCCAACAAATTTGGACCCTGGGGAAACAACTGGATTGCAACAGACAGAGACATTGAACTTTTAAATGTATTTCTTTCATCTTAATTTTAGTTGCTTTTTATTGCAACTACTCAGTATGCAGCATTGAGTAAAGCATGCAGACCAGAAATAAAAGATAAGTTCCAGGAGAGACTCAAACTGGGATCCCTTTTACCTTGGGAAGCCTGTACAGCAATTGATCTACTTATTGAGCTACCATAATTCTCACATCTGGTAGAAGATCAAATATAACCAGTAAATCCACAAAAAAAACAAACTAAAAGCCTTTTGGATTTCAAAGCATTAAATTCTGTTCAGTAAAAAACATTGTTCTTATTAATCAGCGCTACCAAAGGTTTAGGTTATTCGTGTGTTCACACATTTATATGTATCTATGTATCCAGACTTCGCCCAGCCCTAAACGTTCATAGTAGAAACTTGAAATTTTGTAAACACACTCCCCTCAATGAGTAAGGAAAATGCTTTCTTTTTTAGATTCCCCTCCAAAATAGGGTTTTAGTGGGGGGGGGGGGGGGGATTTTCAGTGTAAGATTATGCTAAATTGGTCACTAGATTGTGTCTGATTGTCTTTTTGAAAATTCAGCCATTTGTTAGTGATTGGGGAGAGTGTGTGTACAAAATTTCAAGTTTCTACTATGAACGGTTAAGGCTGGGTGAATTCCATATATATAGATAGATAAAATTGAAACCCCCTCTAAAAAAAAAAAAGAGCAGGCACAAACTAGTGACCAATTTAGCATAAGCTTACATTGAAAATGCCCCCCCCCCACACACACACACTAAAACCCTATTTTAGAAGGGAATTTCAAAAAACAAAAAAGCATTCTCTCTACACATTGAGGGGAGTGTGTGTGTGCAAAATTTCAAGTTTCTACTATGAACGATTAGGCTGGGCAATGTCCAGCTACCTAGATAGATATAAATGTGTGAACACATGAATAACCTAAATCTTTGGTAGTGGTGATTAATTATTTGAAGACAATTCTTTACATTCCTACAGGCTCTAATTCCTAAAAAGGTCGGAAAAACTCTAAACACAGCATTGGAAACGGCTGATCAATTACTCTTTCCGTGTGGTCTTTACCACAAAACATCACGATATATCAGAGATGACCTAGAAACCATTGGTAAACTTAAACGGCAATGGGCAGGCCATACTGCAAGGATGTCAGACAACCTCTGGACATGAAGACTCACAACATGGATCCCTAGAGATCATGATCGAAATTTTGGATGGCAACAAATAAGATGGTGTGATGATTTGATCAAGTTCAGAATGTTTTGGCACAGTGACGCTCTGATGTGACCATGGGGAAGGGTTATGTCCAACAACAGATTATAAATAGATGAGGATGAAGACTGATGATCCATTACTCTCTTTGCCCACAAAATCCATGACTTATTATTCAAGAATTTGATCTAGGAAATCTCAGGAGCAACACTTAACACTTCTCAATTCACCAAATTATTAGTCATATGAAACACGATAACCAGAAAGCAATGTCCATTGTCCACTTCAAGCAAAAGGCAGACCCCCACCCAAACCCTCATTATCAGATTCAGAAACAAGTTGGTAAAGTCCAGCAAAAGTTGAAGACGATCTTATTTCATCAATTATTAAAAGGAAATAAAATGTGACTATTATAGAAATAGGACACAAATTGCAAGTTTTTTTGGAGTCTATAAAAAAGTCAAATCATATTTAGAAAGTAGTATCAGCCATCAGCCCCTCTCCATTCCAACCCTCTTATTAAACTACCTAACATTTTCTCGCCCTTCCTACAGTGTCTGTCACACTTATGGTATCAGTAGCAGCCACCAGCCAAGTTGTAATCATCAGTAAAGTTTCTATTTTGGTTGAGTGATTTCAAAGGAAACTAGCATTCCAAGGAAATTATGAATCACCACCACCCATATATGTTGTGGGGGTGATCAATTAAAAAGTTGCGCTGTGATTACAAAAAAATATCTGAATTTAAAAAAAAAAAAGGCACAAACTAGTGACTAATTTAGAATAAACTTGGTAGCGGTGATTAACTAGGTGCACAAAAGAATTATTAGGTTTTATTTTAGTGTTTTAGTTTATTGTTTGAAAATTTATAGAAAAAGAAAACCAACCGGATTCAATTTTTGTTGTTATTTGTTTTTATTATTAGATAAAGTATTTTAACCCATTGTATTAATTGTAAATAGTAGTTCAAATTAATACATACTTGACCCAACAGATCCATTAGAAGTAAATAAAAAGGAGGAAAAAGTTCCACCCCCACAAATGTCATCCACTGCTGCCAAAATAATTTGTATAGTTCAATGGAAATTAAACAGAGCCATCATTTCAATTGTTTTTTCTTCTCACTGTTGATGCTTGTTGGCTGTAGTTGGAAGAGACACAAAGGCTCCTTTTTCTCTTCCCTACAATCCTTTTTGATAGGGGTGGGGGTGCAACTCCTATCCGTGGTCCAACAAACATTTACCCTCAATTCTACTGAGTACCATTTTTAACGGCTTTGGTATAACTAGGCCTGGGATTGATCTACAATTGCATACAGCAACTGGTATTCGCAGATGGTCATCCATCTAGGCTATTATCCTGACCAGGCTGAACGTTGCTCAACTTCAGTGATCTTGTGTGTCCAATGTGATTTGTACTGATAGAAAATAATTATTTTGTAATTTCCACTTCAAAGTTTAAAATAGGCAAAATGAAAAGTGTGCTAAATGCAGGGCTGTGGAGTTGGACACAAAACATCCTACTCAGAACCCTCAACTTCTGGTACCTCAGACTCAGAACCCTCAACTTCTGGTACCTCAGACTCAGAACCCTCAACTTCTGGTACCTCAGACTCAAAACCTGACGGCTTTAGAACAGCTAGATTTTTCATTTCCAGCAATAAATGTTCATTCCAAATTCTTTTCATATTTTTTTAATGAGTAGTTAAACTGGTTTAAAGTGTTATTTATTTTTATGTTTTAAAAAGAAATAAGAGAATTCGTTAAAAAAACATAGTAAAATGAATATGAATGATTATGCTGACTTTGTACGACTTACAGTGCATGTAGGAGAGACGTTAACCATTTTTAACCATCAAGGGAGGTAATTTAGTCAATTTTTTTTTTATAAGCAAGAAATACCTAAATATACACATTGAACATAACAAATTTAAAAAAAGTTTAACTACCATATTTTACGACCTCACAACATGTTAGTTTGGCATGCATCAGAATAAAAAGTGTGCTAAATGTTCAACATTTGGTTTTCTATAGCTTGGAGAAGGGTCATTAACATCCAAATAGTTCTTCGGATGATTAAACTCTTTGTTATTTGTGTTTTGGCCAATCCATTCTTCGGTCTTCTTCAGGTGATATTTGAATCTGATGGGATAAGCAGAAGTTTTCTACTCCAATGGAGGCAACGTAGGATTAGGGTGGTTTTTTTTTTTTTATCCTTGCCATGTCAGGTTTGGATTTCCGTACCTTGTACCGATTATTGATAATGAACGCTGTTGGAAACAGAAAAATCAAAGAGGCAGCACACATCAACATGTCAACTGAATGTATTAGACAAGTGTGGAGTTCAACCAGATGTGGCTGCCACTACTCAACAGGGACATGGTATAGAAATCCAAACCTGACATCCGAATCCTACATTTTAAGCATTGCCTTCATTCAAATGAAGGCCACCATCATCTGCTTACCACCATCAGAATCAAATATTACACCTGAAGAAGGGCAAAGAATAGATAGGCCTAAAGGTTTTGTTAACAACACAAACAACGAAAAACTATTTGAACTTTTGGGGGTGGGTAAAGTGATTTTTTTCCTATTGAGAGATATTTTATTTATATACTCAGACAATAGTTTGAAATATGGAAAATGGCAGCGCCTCATGATGTAATGGTTAGCCAGCTGGTCTTGGAGATCATGCTTTTAGCCTTGTGCCAAAACTAAGCTAAGCTTAGTAAATAACATATACACATTCAAATAGTCCGAAAAACTATTGAACTCCTTGTTGTCTGTGTTGTTAACACAATGTTTCGGTCGATCCATTCTTCGTTTCAACAGTTCCAAACCAGACAAGGACAAATAAACACCCGAATGGATCAGCTGAAATGTCGTGTTAACAACAAGAAGGAGTTCAATCGTCTGAAGAACCATTTGAATGTTAATGACCCTTCTCAAAACTATAGAACACAAACAACAAGAAGGAGTTCAATCGTCCAAAAAACTATTTGAACTTTTGGTTTATTTTACCTGAAAGAATCTTTTTGGAATTACATTGTTTACCTCTGTCAACAAATGTTTGTCTGTCTGTCCACACAATATCTCCAAAAGTTCTCAGTGAATTTTAATGACATTTTCTGGAAAGGTAAGCCATGGGCTAAAGAAGAATTAATTAAATTTTGGGGTGGATTGAGTGATTTTTTTTTCCATATATTACAACAATAGTTTGAAATATGGAAAATCAAAACTTTTACCTCCCCCTGTATAGTAGCTATATATGAACTGATTTTCATTCAGTTTTTAGTAAGTGTATAGCGTTGGCAGAGATATGCGCTCTCCGAGTGCCTTCTAGTTTTTTCATTTATAATTCTTTTATCGATCGAGAGAAAATGAACAAATATACATTGATATAAATATTTTAAATATAAATATTTGCTGCTGCTAATATGACTTTCCCTATAGAAAAGGCATGAATCTAATCCTCCCTGAAATCATTCCATCATGATTAATAGGAGAGAAACTATGAACAGCAACTACCCGAGAGAAAAAAAAAAAATAATCATTATAACCATTGTCAGTTATGACAGAAATGCTAACTATGGAATAAAAGAGGCCTGTGCCTCCAATGCTTCAAACTTAAAATGTTTTCAAATTTTCTGACAGAAACTTAATTATATACAGGCTAAAAGGCTTGGAAAATGGGTTTGGGTTATTCATGTGTTCACACATTTATATGTATCTATATATCTATCGATCCTGACTTTCCCAGCCCTAACTGTTCATAGTAGAAACTTGAAATTTTGCGCACACACGCTCACACACACACAATTTACAATGTAAGCATATACTAAATTGGTCACTAGTTTGTGACTGCTTGTTTTTTTTTGAAAATTCAGACATTTTTTAGTGATCACAGCCCAATGTTTTAATTGATCACCCCCAACACAGCATATATGGGTGGCAGCAATTCATAATTTCCCTTGGAATGCTAGTTCTTTTTGCATCCTCCTTTGCCCTCTAAGACTAACCTTAAATTGAACAAGTTTCTATACAAACTAATAACAGTCTCATGCTGTGAATTAGAAGGCAATTTTATGCTAAATTGGTCACTAGTTTGTGCCCGCTTGTTTTTTGAAAATTGAGATCTTTTTTAGTGCCCAACAAAAGTTGAGAGAAGTAACTTATTCATTGATCACCTCCAACACAGCATATATGGGTGTCAGTGATTCATAATTTCCCTTGGAATGCTAATTGTCTTTATTTTACAAATGCAATTCATGAAACGGACAGAAATCTTTTTCAAATATTATAACAAAACCAAAATAGTTACCAGTTTCAGTAGGGACGGGGTTAAATTTTAAAACTCTTCCCTGACTTTTGGGTCAACCTTTATATCTAAAAGAAAAACAAAGTTCAATTTTGAAAATACTAAAATTACCAAAAGCCCAAGAGTGAGGCATTTCTTATCAGAGTAATTCTAGGCCATAAGTTATCCTCTCAGGGAAAAGCAAGACTGTTTCCTTTTGAAACTTGAAAATCTCATTTCAAATGTCCTTTAAGAGAAGAGACTTGACCTGGTTGATGAGTGCAACTAAAAATAAGTTCCATCTGAATCATTTGATAACATCTTGTAGAAAACAAATAGAACTTGGCTGCTCCAATGGAAAGACATCAAAACTTTGCAAGTAGAAAGAGCAAAAATAACAGTTTGATAAGGGATCAGTTTATTACAAAAACAAAAAATATATACTATTAATCACCACTACCAAAGGTTTAGGTTATTCATGTGTTCACACATTTATATATATCTATGAAATCAAATAATGGATAATATTATATCTAACAGAATATGATAATTATAAAGATATTTAATTAGTTGGGAACCTATATTTTGCTTTTCAAGTAGAAAGACCAAAAATAACAGTTGGATAGGGGATCAGTTTCTTTATGACAAAAACAAAAAATATATACTATTAATCACCACTACCAAAGGTTTAGGTTATTCATGTGTTCACACATGTATATGTATCTATCTCTATCTTATTTGGGCATCTGTTCTTATTAAGGATCATTTTATTCCTTTCAGTTTTAAAGTTAAATGTAGTTCTGCATGCTACCATTTAGAATAGCACAGAGATCCATGGAAAGAGCAATGCTAGGGATAACTAAGAGATAGAAAAAGATCAACATGGATTAGAGAGAAGAACAGAGTGAAAGATATTATACAAATAATTAAGCAGCAAAAATGGAGATGGGCTGGTCGCCTAGCAAGAATAAATGACAATAGATGGGGGGAAGAGACTAACAGATTGGTGCCCACAGGACAGTAAATGCAGTAGGAAAAGACCAAACACAAGATGGAGGGATGAGATAGAAAAGTTTGCCGGTAAGACGTGGCAGATGTTAGCACAAGATAGGTCGTCATGGAAGGAGATGGGAAAGGCCTTTGTCCAGCAGTGGACTTACAACGGCTGATGATGATGATGTATCTATCTATATATATGAACCCCCCCAAAGAGGAATGTTGTCAAAAGATGTTGGTCACATGACAGTTTCTATTGTGTGCTTTTTTTTTTTTCTTTTTTTTTTTAAATCACCACTACCAAAAGGTTTAGGTTATTCATGTGTTCACACATTTATATATCTATGAAATCAAATAATGGATAATATTATATCCAACAGAATATGATAATTATAAAGACATTTAATTAGTTGGGAACCTATATTTGCTCGGCGCCAGTGTAAGACTGCTAAACAAGCAGCCTAAATCATAAATGTAAATAAAGAAAAGAGCGCCTACAATGAGAGTTTTGTTAGAGCAGAACCTGCGTATAAGTTTGCTTCCAAGGTGGATGCAGGTTTGATCCCCACATGGCACATGCCACATGTTTATTTACGATTTAGGCTGCTCATTTAGCAATTGTTCGCACTGGTTCTCAACTAATTAAATGTCTTTATAATTATCATATGTATCTATGTATGTATCCAGACTTTGCCCAGTCCTAACCGTTCATAGTATAAACTTGAGATTTTGTACACACACTCCCCTCAATGAGTAGGGAAATTTATTTTTTTATTTTTTTAAAAATTCCCTTCCAAAATAGGGTTTTAGTGGGGGGGTTCAATTTTCAATGTAAGCTTATGCTAAATTGGTCACTAGTTTTGTGCCCACTTGTTTTTTGAAAATTCAGACATTTTTTAGTGATCACAGCCTAACTTTTTAATTGACCAGCTCCAACACAGCATATATGGATGGCAGTGATTCATAATTTCCCTTGATAATTATACAAACAAAATCCTCCTTGTGTCACCTCTTAGAAGCCTGTGGATAAAAAAAGAAAATGTTTTTCTGCTACATCAAAAGACAACTCAGGCTGTCACTATACGGCAGCGAGTAAACAGTGCAGATCAGATATAAAGAGTAAGCTTCCAGCTGCTATGACCACTCAGTTACAAAAGCTTCATGGTTTAGCAGAAGTCAATTATTACCTTTTAAACCATTTAGTCCAAATATTGACGCCATGTTTGTTATTTATACTTTTGTACTAATAGCATTATTAAAGCAATAATTTTATTGTTTATTTTTATTATCAGATGAAGTGATGTAACCCATTAGAAACCAGAAACATCTAAGTTATTTTCTATAGTTTTGAGAAGGGTCATTAATGCTCAAATGGTTCTTTGGACGATTTCAACCCAATGTGGCTTCCGCTTCTCAACAGACCTAAACCCGACAAGACAAAGACACAGAAACACCCAGGGTTACCCCCTTAAAAATAAAAACTTCTGTTTACCCCATCACATCTGGATTTTATATCTGACGAAGGCTGAAGAATGGATCGGCCGAAACGTCATATTTACAATAAAAACAACAAGGAGTTCAATCATCCGAAGAACCATTTGAATATTAATGATCCCTCTCAAAACTATAGAAAAAAACCATTTGAATATTAATGACCCTTCTCAAAACTATAGAAAAGAACCATTTGAATATTAATGACCATTCTCAAAGTGTTAAATAACGTTGTGTTGGTAAGTCTTGTGATCAGCATGTGAAAATAAACTGAGATAGGGTGTTGTGGAAATCTGTACCAATAAACCCCTTTCCAGGCAAATCAAGAACCCCTAAAACCCTTTACACTTTGTGAACCCCTAATTTCTCTCCAATTTCCTGCTCTTCATCTGATAAGCATCAGGTCTATAATTTGCAAGGATTTGGCTCATAATCATTAATAGATAACGGTGTTCTATTTCGCGTGACATTTGTAAACCATATTCTATCAAAGTAGAAAAGATTGCTTACAAAACTGCTGCCACCCCCAACATTTTCTGATTCATAATTAAATAAAATAAATACTTATATCCATCCACACCCACTGGCCTTCTTGTCTCCTTCCTTCACTCATATAGAATCATCCAACTTCCGTTTCTAATCAAACATCATTTGAAATTTTAGCCCTTCATGTTTTCGAGATGCAAGTGGAAATATAAAGTAGATTAACATATGCAAAATGCTTATCCACGTTCCACCTCCACCCTCCCTCCTCTAAAGGCTGGAGAAAAACTTTTGAAGCCTAAAATCATGAGTTATAATTTTGATTGTAGAAAAGAAACATAGGGGGGGGGGGAGTCAAAACTATGGTTTCTGTCCAGCAAAAAAGTCATAACAAATTTTTTTTTAATAAAATAAATCATATTTTTATTCTTTTCTAATTCATAGTAAAATAAGTAATATTTGTATTTCTTTTTAATTCATAGAAGTAAAATAAGTAATATTTGTATTTTTTGTAGCAAAATAAGTAAAAGATTTTAATTAGAAAAATTATTTTTTGATTTATTAAATTTATAGTAATAAAATGATATTTTAAAATGCTGCTGAAAAAAATATTTAAGATATCATTTCAATTTCTTTTGCCGTTGTGAAAAGTGAATGTGACAGTTCTAGAGAAAATTAATGACTTTTAGCATCCATCCTTGGACACAGACCTACCAAGATTTGCCAAACCTCTATCATGAGCGTCATAATACTTTGTGAATTATAATTATATTAATTAAAATTTTACACATTTTATTTTTTTTAAAATTTCCTTTGACTTTTTTCCAAACCAGAAACAAAAGTTATGACTTTTTTCTTAGGACATTTTTTTTTTACTGCACATTAATGTCAAAATGTCAACTAAATGCATTAGCCAGACAAGTGCGTATTTCAACCCGATGTGGCTTCCACTTCTCAACAAACCTAAACCCGACAAGACAAAGACACAGAAACACCCAGGCCATGCGCTATAAGGGTTACCCCCTTTAAACATAACTTCTGTTTAACCCATCACACTCGGATTTTACACCTGAAGAAGGCCGAAGAATGGATTGGCTGAATCTTTGTGTTTACAACACAAATAACAAGGAGTTCAATCTTCCGAAGAACGATTTGAATATTAATGATCCTTCTCAAAACTATAGAAAAGAACCATATGAATATTAATGACCCTTCTCAAAACTATAGAAAAGAACCATTTGAATATTAATGACCCTTCTCAAAACTATAGAAAAGAACCATTTGAATATTAATGACCCTTCTCAAAAGTATAGAAAATATATCTTTACAATCCGTACAGTTTTCGAGATATTCAAAATGGCTCGATGCTCTCCGGAAAGGTTTTAATTCCCTGCTTTTGACATTTTTATTATGAAAGAAAACCTAACTTTGATGAAATCCATGGCACAAATCAGGCACCAGAAACTGAGAAATTCCATTCTATAATTATAAAAACATGTGTAGCTATGAATAATATATATATATGTGCATGTTTTTTTAAAAAAATATATCTATAAGTTAAATATATCTCAATGAGTTAAATGTATTTGCGTGCATGTGAGTGAGATTTATAAGACATTTACTGTACAAAATGATTTCCGGTGAGTTTTGACATTGAAGGACAGGAAGAAAAACTAATTTTGGAAACCCTCTGGATTCTATCAAATGTTTTTTTAAACTTAATTTCTTGTCTGGTCTGCTTCTGTAAAAGAAGAAAGAAATTTTTCTATAAATTCAAAAATAAAGAATTACCAAAAATTTTAATTTCTTTTACTGTTGTGAAATATGAGAATGTGACAATTCTAGAGCAAATTACTGATTTTCTTTCTTTCTAAAAGACTTTATTTGTCCATCGTTGGACACAGACCTTACCCAAGATTCACCAGATCATGGTTGTATTTCAGAGCAAATACTTTCTGAACTTGTCTAGTTTGTCATGCCATCTTATGTTTTGCCGGCCACAGTTTCGCATATGATCTCTGGGGATCCGGTGAGTCGTGATGTCCAGCAGTTGTCTTTCCTTCTTGCAACATGGCCTGCCCATTGCCATTTGAGTTTTCTGTTGGTTTCTATGATATCTCTGACCTGTTTGTTTTCTAATATACTGTGCTGTCGAGCATGATTCTCTCTTGTACACATTGCATGGTTCTCAGTTTGACAGTCAATCTTTTGGTTAGGTTCCATGTTTCAGCTCCATATGGGACTATCGGGAGGATACATTGGTTGTAGACCCTTTTTAGAACTCATGGGATTTTCTTGTTTTTGTAAGTTGAGCTTGCTCTACCGAAAGCTTGCCAACTTGGAGTGATTCTTCATTTGATTTCTTCTTCTTTTGAGGATTTCATGAAGATTTGTTGACCTAGGTTGATGTAGTGGCCTACTTTCATCAGCTCAGCATTTTCGTTGTATCTTTGTCCTCAACATGTTTGTTGTACATAACATATGTCTTACTGAAGTTCATGTGACCAACTTTCTTGCTTTCTTTATTCAGTTTGTCTAGCATTATTTTGAGATCAGGAAGGTTCTGAGCAAAAAGGATGATGTCATCAGCAAATCTGGGTTACTTTGGTATTCGCAGTCTATTCTGATTCCTTTATTTTCCCAATCTAAGTTCCGGAAGAAGATCATCTCAAGGCTGTGAAGAGTTTGGGTGAGCTGGTATCATCTTGTCTTACCCCTTTTTCAGAGTCTTTATGTAGCCTGATAAAGGAACTGCTTTGTTGGTAGATATGTTGCAGAACTCTGACATATACAGGATCTACGTCTTGTTGTATGATCGCATCAATGACTTTAGGGATTTCTACTAGTCTACTAGTCGAAGGCCTTCTTGAAGTCAACAGATGCTACAGCGAGTGGCATTTCATATTCTGCTGCTTTCTTACTCTGCAGAATAGATTTAAACAAATGAAATTTTGATTTAATGAGAGTCATATATTCACTTATATGTGTGACTTTTTCTTTTTCTCTCTCCATAACAATGGACTCTTTCACTCAAAGGTAACAATTTTGCTGATAAAAATATCTACCCACCAGGGGGGTAAACAGAAGTTTTTATTTTTAGCAAAGTTAAAGGGGGTAATCCTTATAGCGCAGGGCCCAGGTGTTTCTGTGTCTTTGTCTTGTCGGGTTTGGGTCTGTTGAGAAGCGGGAGCCACATTGGGTTGATCTCTGCACTTGTCTGACTAATGCATTTAGTCGACATGTTGATATGAGCTGCCTCTTTGATTTTTCTCTGCTTCCAACATCATTCTCTCTCAATAATCTGGACTTCTTCCCAGAGAGGAAGATGGTCACCGTTCTCTCTCCAGATGTGGTCAGCCATAGCAGATTTATCTATCTTGCCCTTGATTATGGCTTTCTTGTGTTCATCAAGTCTGACCTTGAGGGGGCAGTCTGTTTCTCCGGTATAGATAATACCACAGGGGATGATGTAAACAAAGTTGTTCAAGTAGGGCCAACCTTACTTAGCAGACCTCAGAGTGTGTGTGTGTACGTTTGAAAATGATGTAGCTGTTACAGACCTTTTGAATATGTTCCCCAATCCTTTGTTGGTAGGGTAAGAGAATCATGCGGTTATTATATATAATATATGTTTATCTGCTGTAGACCAATTAGTACACAACAATTAGCTACTATTTTGCTTAAACCTCAGAATTTAGATTGACAAATTGAAACTTTGGGAATATGTATGTGTTCTATATGATATTCATCCAAAACGTCCCAAAAAATCATGTGGCGGTTTTCGAGTTATTGCCACAAAATGGTGGCCATTTTGGATTTGTGAATTGTTTTCATTTATTGCTTTTAAATGGTAATAAAATAAAATTTGATAATTGAAATGGACATCATTTCTCGTGTTATAGTAGTTGTACAATCTATTTACATCAAATTTTTCCGTATTTTAAAATAATAAGCCAACAGGATCAGGTAAAAAATTGAAACTGAGACAACAACAAACCACCACCAGCAGCAGTTGCAGGCTTACTTCCAGCAAACAGACACAAAAAGGGCTGCTGCTGTTTACCAGCAACCCATTTTGTATGTGTGTTTGCAGTACTCCCTTCCTCTCTCTCTCTCTCTCTCTGTTTGCTTCAACGGGACAGAATCCAACAAACAAAAAAGTGACAACAACTTTTATATTATAAGATAGGAATAACCAAAAAGAGATTAAAAACTGGAATGAAAATCAGTTCATATATAGCTATGATGCAGGAGAGGTAAACTGTAAGTCTTGATTATGCATATTTTGGATTATTGTCTTAACATACAAAGTAAAAAAACTTCCTTAATCTGCCCCAAAATTTAATCAATTCTTCCTTAGCACATGGTCCACCCTTTCCTATAATGATCAGTGAACATTTGGAAATATTGTGTGCACAAAAATATAAGGGCTATTAAAGAAGAATAAGAAGAAAGTGCAACTTGTCAAAGTTTTTACAAAACACAGGGCAGGAGCTACAGTTACGAAGTGTATTTATTTTCCGAGTTCAGATAATTATGAAAGTCTCGAAACAAAGTTTTTAGTTTTTATTTAAAGCCTGCTAATATTTGAATGTTCCAGATATCACAGGGTAATCTATTCCAAAGTCTGGGTGATATATAGCTGAAACTCCTGCACCCATGAGTCATATTCATAAAGACTAAAGTTCTAAAATCAAACCATCTAAATATCGGATATTAATAAGAGCACAGAGTTTATAAAGGCACATATCATGCAGACATTTGAATATTGTAATTCAAATTTTGAACACAACTTTTCTATCTTAAGCCAATGTAGGCCGATAATACCAGTCCTAATTGACTCACATTTCCCACGTTTCAAAACTAACCGAGCAGCAACATTTTGAACTTTTTGTCGTTTGTTAATCTGTGATTTATTCAAGCCAAAGAAAAGTGAATTACAGTCGTCTAATCTACTGGTAATAATAGAGTGAACCAACTGCTCAGTTTCATTGTTGGAAAGTAAGTTTCTAATAGTACAGCTATCTTTAATTAATTATCCAAGGATTTTTTTAAGTCACAATTATCTCCCTTTTTAAAAATATTTCTGGCGAAGATGAGATAATGAAGATAAAACCAAACCAAAAGATTTTGACAACTCTTAAACATGAACAGCTACTCTGTGCTTGACGTTGAAAAGACGAAAGGGTACTTGATACTGCTGAATAATTGGCTGGGGAAAAGACATGTATTTTCCTTCATTCGGATCAACTGGATCTTATACACAAAAATAAACAGCTAAATTAGTTTTTCATCCCGTATATTCTTAAGGGATCATTAAAAAGTTAAATTTTACTGACATGAAATACTTTTGTCCTTAAAATCAAATAAACAGAAAAAATACTGGAACCTACGTTGAGTTTTATTGCTAGTTCATTTCTGTCAATGACATGTTTGTCTGTCTGTCTGTCCACACAAGATCTTCAAAAGTTCTCAATGAATTTCAATGAAATTTTGTGGATGTGGGCTAAGAAAGAATTGATTAAATTTTGGGATGGATCCGAAATATGGAAATTCAACATTTACACAGTTACCTCCCCAGCATCGTAGCTATATATGAACTGATTTCCATTCAGTTTTGAGTCAGTGTATGGCATTGACAGAGAATAATGATTGGAAAATGCAACTTAATTGTTTTTCATTTTTAGGCTACCGTACTTTAAAATTATCGACGTTAGTATTTGGCCGGACCCAAAAACTTGTTTTTTGCTTCCTGATTCACGGAACTCTTTGGAAATATAGTTTAAAACATGCCCCAGTGAGATATCTTTCATATAGAACTGTTTTCTTGGGATAAAATGCAATTTTCTGGGAGAAATTTGGATTCAACCACTTGAGACAAATTTTTATTAATATAAGTTCATATTCTTATGGTCTACTACTATAACTTAATTTTTAGGCTTGTGGGGGAGGAGTAATGAATGAGTTATAATAAAGGTTGTCCCTTTTTGCTCCTATTCAAGCATAAGCACCCTCTTCCATTCATACCATTGTTCATTACATTGCAAGGGGTGGGTGGGGGGAGAGACAGCTATAGTGAACTTTGAGTCCCTTTTGTTTCTATTCAAGCATAAGCACCCTCTTTCATTCTCCCCCCTGTTCATTACATTGCAAGGATTCTTATGGTCTACTACTATGTGCTGAGTGCCATCTAGTTTCATTAAATCTTAAACAGACTGCTTTAGTAAAAGGGATCCATTAATTTTAGGCTAAACTCTTGTCAGTTTTATGGAAAAATATAAAAGATTTTGTTCACATTAAAATTACAACCGAAATAAACAGTTTCACTGAATCAAAGTTAAGCAATCATGTATGCAGTCAGTATCAAATGAGGGAATATTGCAAGTATTCAATCAACATTATTACCGGAATATGTAGTGCTATAGCGTTAACATTGTTAGAAAATAGGAGAGATGGGGGAGACTTAATAGAAATGTTTAAGATTATGCTTGGTTTAGAAGTAGTAAAAGGCAAACAGCCATGGCACACGTGTTATCTTGTCGCGTCTTCTTTTCTTAACACATTCTGATCTCATACAGCTAGAACAGAAAGACTAACAAAGCGAACAGAGGCACTAAACACAACAAGAACGTTACAGTAAACACTAATGTATTTTTTACTAGAAAGGGGTACAAGGGACTGAGAAGCAAATAGTAGATTAAATACCAGAACATTCTTGTTTAGCATAGAGTGGTGGGATGTTGGATAGATTACCGGAATATGCAGTGCTATCAATGATAATTTCTATAGTTTTGAGAAGGATCATTAATATTCAAATGGTTCTTCGGATGATTGAACTCCTTGTTATTTGTGTTGTAAACACAATGTTTCGGACAATCAATTCTTCAGGTGGAAAATTCAAGTGGTTAAACAGAAATTATGTTTAAAGTGGGTAAACCTTATAGCACAGGGCCTGGATGTTTCTGCATCTTGTCAGGTTTAGGTCTGTTGAGAAGTGGAGGCCACATGCAGATTTCAACCCGACTTGGCTTCCGCTTCTCAACAGACCTGAACCTCCTTTAAACATAACCTGTTTACCCCATCACACTCGTATTTTACACCTGAAGAAGGCTATAGAATGGATCAGCTGAAACATTGTGTTAACAACACAAACAACAAGACGGAGTTCAATCGTCTTAAGAACTATTTGAATGTTAATGACCCTTCTCAAAACTATAGAACAACAAGAAGGATTGATTAATTGATTTGTTTAGCAGCATATCAACCCTTCTTGGGTAATTTAATGCTGAAATCAGTTCAAACTTCCAAAAGTCGGAGGTTTTTTTCTTTTGTTTCAATAGAGTCTTGCGACTTGTGAAAGAACAGGAGGCCCATTTGGGTGGGAGGGGGGGTCTTACATCTCTTCAGGAGATGCAGTTGGCATATTCTAGGCCCCAGCCGACAGGGTCGCAACAAGGAGTTCAATCATCTGAAGAACCATTTGAATATTAATGACCCTTCTCAAAATTATAGAAAGTGACATCTATACAGATTTCATAGTTTGAGAGTTAGATTTTCCCCATTCAGTTTCACTCGAGAATGTTGTTACTGAGAAAATCAGAACTTTTAATCTATTAATTCCAATAATTATTCTATTATTCTGCTTGTTTGTATGAGTCACCATTACACTTTCTGATTATTATGCATTCTTCTAATATCTTTCATCTTTTTTCTTCTCCTTAGCCACCGATCCTTGCAATGTAATGGACAAGGATATGAATGAAAGAGGGTGCTTATGCTTGAATGGGGGCAAAAAGGGACAACCTTTATTATAACTCATTCATTACTCCTCCCTCACAAGCCTAAAAATTAAGTTATAGTAGTAGACCATAAGAATATGAACAGATAGCAAAGGTATTAAATAATAGTCTTATATTCATAAAAATTTGTCTCAAATGGTTGAATCCAAATTTCTCCAAGAAAATTGTATTTTATCCCAAGAAAACAGTTCTATGTGAAAGATATTTCACTCGGGCAGAATCATTATTCTTATGAATGGCACAAAGATTTCTTACAATAAAATTAATTTTTTGAGGGGGCGTTTTTTGTCACATATCACTTGGTCAATGAAACGGTAGTAGCAGTAGTAGTAGAGTATTACAAACACACCAACACCCACTACCCTTTCTTCTCTCAGCCTGCCCTGAATGAGATCATCTTTTTTTTAATGAAGTTGAATGGTGTTGCAGTATGTGAAAAAGAAAACAAATTTCAAACAATCAAAACCAAAAATAATTTGAACTGTTTAAGTAAATAATTTATTTTTTCTGGATAAAATATTGGTAGGCCCCTTTTAGGCCTTCCACAGGTACTAGCAGGTCTTCTGCTAGCAATAATAATAATGACAGTTTTGCCTTTGCATATTATTATAGTTAGTATATATAAATGCCATAGATAATAAATTACTTTAATAAAATTATATACTCTAATTGCAGAAATGCATATGCCAGTGTAATGATGATATCTTAGTTGTTAACACCATGGAATTTCCATGGGTCCAGCTAGTTTGGTCGTGATGAGAACAAATTTGTTACTTTATCCACTCAACTTTTCGCCAGTAGGAACAAATTTAGAAAGTTGTTTTTTCTCACAGGATGGGAAACCAAATGATTTCAGCCCCCACCCACAGACATTTGGGGGTTACAGCAGATCTTGAGAAAATTCTTGTAACTTTTCATGTCAAAATAAAATAAAAATTAAATATAAAAATAAATGTCTCCAATTCTCTTGCTCTTTTCCTAAATGGTTACAGACTCAAGGTTGGATGGCTGGTATGTTGCGTCCTACAGAGAAACACTGACAAGAAATGGGGAATCCGAGACAAGAAATGGGGAACCCGAGATAAAAACCCACAAAATCAGCAAACACAACATGCCTGTAAACAAACCACTACAGCATCTCATCACCCCAAGCCCTACCCCCCACGACCACTTGAAATTTGGGAGTTGGGACTGTCTATTGTAATGCTTACAGTAGGACACACACACACACACACACACACATATATAAATGTATATCAGAAGCCTCTTGTAAATGTCACTTATTTATACCACTTTATACACAAGTGCATGCGAGTATATATACACACACACACAAGCGCATGTGAGTATACACACACACAAGCCCATGTGAGTATACACACAAGCACAAGCCCATGTGAGTATACACACACAAGCACAAGCCCATGTCAGTATACACACACACAAGCACATGTCAGTATACACACACAAGCGCATGTCAGTATATGCATGCATGCACGTATACACAAGAATACTACAAAATCTTTCCTAAAACCTGAATTTATTTTAACCTACAAATTCCACAATGATGGATTGAGAGATGGATGTCATGAATCTAGACTGAGGGGGCGTAAGAGTTTATTTTAACCCAGGCAAAATTGGATAACCTTACTAGTTTACAATATTTGACCCATTATTGTGGATACAAAAATTTCAGTTCTGTTATTGAAATCCTTTTTTGAAGTGGATTGCAATGTGCAATCTATCA
>VCCN01007367.1:84258-99959 GCA_006491835.1 Architeuthis dux
ACACGCCACATCTCCGGTTACATTTTGTGACACCTTGCACAGGAATCATTTCCAAAGTATGCTGAAGTTAGGATTTGTTTTAGGTTGGCGTTTGCTTTTAATTATTTTGGCTTCATTTAATAGTTTGTTAAGCCTATCATTTTTTCCGAGTTGGTTCAGGTTTTTGTGTATTTCCAAGAATAATTGTGTTTGTTGTAGGTGGATACATATTCTAGGGGTTGGTCTTTGCTATTTTGTAGGGGATTTCTTAATTCTGTTAGTGGAATTGTTCAGCTAGTTCTATTCCCTTGTTTATTAGAGATATAGGGTAATCTCTGTGGTAGAGGGTTAGACAATTCTTCCAAGCAAATGTTTTGTCAGGGACAATGGTACAGATTCCATGTGCTAAGGAATAAGGGATGGATTTGATACAATTTTTGGATGGTGGCTTTTCAAGTGAAGGTATTGTTATGTGTCTGTCGGTTTGCGGTAAATGTCTGATTATTTTGCTATATATATATTTTTTAAAATGGATATTCTGACCTCAGATTGACCCAGAATTTACCTATTCCAACCAGATCTGGGTCAGCCAAGAATTCTCCATAAGCTGCAGATACAACATGGGACAATTACAGATAGCATGCTTATCTATGCTTGTAAACATTTCAACAACTCTGTATCGATGTTAAAAGACTGACTTCGATTTATATCCGCCAGTGATGAAAACTCTTCAAAACATGTATGGAAAAAACATAATAAAATTCCATATATACACTATACTTCTGTTCTGTCTCAACCTTAACAGTATGTGTAAAATTGTTTCAATTTAAAACAAACTTGGAGTTGCACAAAGATCTATGGAAAGCGCAATACTAGGAATAACTCTGAGACAGAAAGAGGTCAACATGGACCAGAGAGCAGGCCAAGTTAAAAGATATCATAGAACTGATTAAGCAACAAGAATGGAGGTGGACAGGACACATCGCAAGAAGGGAGGATAACAGATGGTGCAAAAGGTTGGTTGAATGGTACCCAAGGGTTAGCAAACACAGTAGGAGAAGACCAGACAGAAGATGGAGAGATGTGATAGAAGGATATGCCACTAAGACATGGCAGAGATTAGCACAGTAATAGTCGTCATGGAAGGAATTTGGGGCGGCCTTTGTCCAGCAGTGGACTAGAAATAGCCGATGATGATGTCCTTGTCTTCAAGTGACAGTATAGTACACAAGATCCCAAGATTTTATGTTCAAATTATCTCTCCTTTAATAGACACTCATACATTTGAGAAGATTCAGGCATGCACTTCAAATAAGACAGTTTCTCAAAATCACATTAACAATCCTTAAACAATGAACTATGAAAATGAAAAAGAAAAATACTTTCAATTTCAGTGTTCTAGATGTTATAAAACAAAATTCTAAAACTTTTTTAAAAAAAAACAAAACAAAAAAACCTTAAAATCAACAAAATAAGTTTTTTTCTATGAACATAGTTCCACCTTGTGTATGCCTTCTGATGTACATGTTAAGGCTATTTTCAACAACCCGATTGCTAGTGTAGCAGAGCGGTCTGGTAAGGGGATAGGTAATAGAGATAAAGACTTTCTGCGTGGTAGTACAAAAAAGCCAAAGTGATTAGAGAAACTTTGGTTGGAAGATCTCCCCGGAATGTGGGTCAACCTGGGGGTGGCAGAGCTTTGGACAACATGTGGATTTGCTGTGCGCTGATTGGCTGAGAGTAAGCAAAGTGAAACTTTTGAATTTTGGGGGAACTGCAGTGGAGAGTTAGCTACTGACTGCTAGGGTGCAAGGTTTGTTAATGTGTAGCTGATACTAAGATAAGTAATAGTTGACAAAGGGATGGGCAGTTGATGGGAGACCACAGGAGGTGGAAGAAAGGAAGGATGAAGGTTAAGGGTAGCAAACAATAATTCACTTTGTTGTCTTTGCATTTTTATCAGGCAGTTTATAAAAACGGCAAATAAATCAAATTCCTATGTCACTTAGTTTTCACATTGCCTCATTATCTTTCGATATGACCAACCTTCCCATTTTCAGCTGTGCCCCGAAGATCTGGCAGGCTCGAACAAGAATCAACAACTTCTGTCACTATCTCATCCAGGACCAGAGTTTCCACAACAGTAATTTGACAGTGCACCACAAATGTGCATTATTACACTAGAACGTCAACATCCCGCAAGCTTTTGTAGGCCTCAATTTGAAAAGAAAAAGATACGTGTTATAATAAGAGAAAGAAAACTGATCACAAAGAACAACTCCTTCCTATTCAATGGTCAGTACCAGATTTTTAGAACCAGAACACAGAAATGAAATCACAATTCTGAAGAGATCTCACAGTAAAATATCCAAGTTGACTCGTAACCAAGCTTACATCTTTCCATGGGCCTGGTTACTAACAGGGCACAGGATTTCCCTGTCATCCTAAAAAAGGTATAATATCCAATTTCAAAAGCACCCCCACCTCACAAGGCTACACCTGCCCATTGCTTCTTAAGAACCCAGACCTATTTCTACTTGAAGGAACATTATGTGGGATTCTGGGTAGACAAATTGACACAGTCACATGACTGCACCAGGATGTAGATGTCACTTAGTACACTTCATGTGTTAAAAGCAAGGATAAAATATAATATTATATAAGAGACTGAAGATCAATTAAATTGTATGTGACACCGGTGTCACTGTGGGTTCTTATGGGTTAAAGTGGTAGGGTCGGGTTCATTGCCTAATTCCGGAGGCATCCCAAAAATGGAAGTGCAAACAGAACTGGACCATTTTTGAAACCATCCACACATACTCAAGAGGGTGCTCATTTTTAACTTTACCTATGGGTCACATTTCATCCTTGTGAGTAGATGAATAAATACACCTGGTTACCCAAGATAAAGTACAACAATTTCAACCAATCAGCTATGAATAATAAACAAACTCTAGCTTATTTTGTAATCCTCATCTTTTATCAAAAATCTTTTGGTCAGTATTTAAGTTTATGGCCACATCATTTAAACATTCTTTTAAAACCAATGAAAACATTGAATAACCAGAATTCAAGACAAAATTTAGTTGAATAGCCAGAAATAACATTTAAATATTTCATAAGCAATTAGAAAACAATTTCTTTTTCCTTATTCAAATAGTTCAGATGATTGAACTCCTGGTTGTTAACACAAGGTTTCAGCCGATCCATTCTTCAGCCTTCCTCTGGTGTAATATCTGAATGTGATGGAGTAAACAGAAGTTTTTAACTTCAAAGGAGGCAACCCTTATAAAGTAGGATTCAGGTGTTTCTTTATCCTTGTCTTGTCAGTTTGGGCTTGTTAACAATACCAACGAGAAGGAGTTCAATCATCAAAAGAACTATTTGAATGTTAATGACCCTTCTAAAAACTATACAAAATTAATTTCTTTTTAATCTGCTCTATTTATCGTAGAAATGTGCATTACAATTTGAACAAGAAAAAGAACAGACTGTTCAAAACCTGCAACGTTGTTTATACAATTTTTAACAGCATTTGGATACATTAGACAATATTTGTTTCTGCAATAAAACTATTTGTTTCCAATTGATTTTTCAAGTTAATCCCCATAAAAACGTCCAAAACAAAAATAATCATTGCATCAAAAATTAAATGAAAGATATTGTCCAAAATGCAATATAATTTATATATATAAAGTGTAGGTATACTTTAATTGTAAACACTGTATAGTCTTCTCTCTTTCTTTTCTTGTACTTTCTATTTTTAGACTAAAAGGTTCCTTTCTTTTCAATTATATATTCGAATAGTCCACCTGGAGAAGGATGTAGAATGGATCAGCCAAAATATTGTGGGAACCACAAAAATAGCAAGAAGAATGTTTTATTTTTTATTTCGAGAACTGATTTAAAACACAAATTATATGATAAGAAACGCTGAAAATAACGAAATTAAGGAAGCCATGATCACCCGTGTCCTGAACGGACATCGCACAGAGAGAGAGTAAACCATTTAATTCTTACTTTTCAACTCAATCTGTGCAGTAGCAGGATATTCCTTTTTTAAGTTGCAAAGTCTAAAGTATAATTTATAATTATAAATTAAAATCTAAATATATACTGAGTTAGTGATAATGTTGCTTGGCCCCCGAAAACATGCCTGACGCCAGGGTCATCATCTGATGATGGCTTTGGTGTTACTGTTAGGACAGCTGTTTTTGCAGCAATAGTTGTATTAATTTATATAAAACAGGTTATTTTCGCAAGAAATTCTTCAGAACATCTAAATCTGTATTATATAGTTCTGGGATCTACCGTAAGATCGCCTACCCGATAGATCGCCCATGGGCGTTTATTTTAGGTTGGCATTTGGGAGTCAAGTTTTTGTAGATGAATATTTGAAAGCATCTATGTTTTCGTGCACTTTAGTATGAAAAAAAAACAAAAACTGGACAACTTGAATACGCATATAATAATTTAGACATCAAGTCCAAAATATCTGTCAATTCGTTGTATAAACAAAAAGTTGCTTCAAAGAAATTAATTCGCTAGATACTTCTTCAATATTGCTGAATGAGTTTGAAAACAAACAAGTTATATTATTTGTTTATTACAAAAATTATGTTATTTTTGGTGTTTGCAGGTACTAAATACAGTCTATATAATATAAACCCTAGATATCTCATAATTTATGCTAATTTAATGCATGAAATATGAACCGAGACAACTAACATGTAAAAACAAAACATATTGGATTGACTGAAAATGAATGATTTTAGTTCTAATCCGTATATAAAATGTATGTGTCACAAACTTTTTACATTTACGGCTGTAATTTTGTGTAATTTATGCAAATATGATGGCTAATTATGCATTGTACGCTTCTTACAATCAGATTGTTGAATTCCTTGTAAGAATTCCTTGTAAGAAATTACATAAACATGGGTGGTTTTGTCAAGTTTTTATTGAAAGTTGTCTGAATAACCATAATTTTTGTCCGTTTTACAAAATGTTTACCCATGATTTTTTTGCTAATCGAAACTGACCAAAATTGGCATACTCTTTTGGCCAAAACTTTTGTTTATTAACCAATTTGCAAAATTCAAAAAGCTCCTTGTATTGATTTGTACAATACAATAACTGTTGGTGTGGCATATCTGGAATTTAACATTTTTGACTAGCATTGCTACAGGAATGCCTGTGTCAATCTCTGGCTCAGGTCAAATGCTATCAAGAAGTTGGTTTTCAAATAGTGTCTACCAGTGAAATAATTCTTATTTGAACTTGGCAAAATTTGAATAACAAAAATTCTCAAACATTAATCACCACTACCAAAGGTTTAGGTTATTCATGTGTTCACACATTTATATGTATGGTGTACAATAGGATAGAGGTTATCTGACAATGATGCTGGGAAAATACAATGTGGAGACTCAGAATAGTTTGCAAGAAATTATTTAATACCTTAATAAGTCGAAACATGTTAAGGTATTAAGTAATTTCTTTCAAATTATTCTGAGTCTCCACATTGTCTTTTCCTAGCATCATTTATATGTATCTATCTATCCATCTGGACTTCTCCCAGCCCTAACCGTTCATAGTAGAAACTTAAAATTGTATACATACACTCCCCTCAATATGTAGGGAAAATGCGTTTTTTGAAAATTCCCCTCCAAAATAGGGTTTTAGTGGGGGTTCAATTTTCAATGTAAGCTTATGCTAAATTGGTCACTAGTTTGTGCCCACAGCATATATGGGTGGTGGTGATTCTTAATTTCCCTTAGAATGCTAATTCTATATAGTTTATCGATTTTTAAAGGTTTTTGACACTTTTTTAAAAAACCCTAAAAAACTAAGTGCATAGTGACTTTCGAGATAGCCTTTATATTTTCACACAGTTCTTTACTATTTAGTCTATTTGTAGCTGACATTTTAGCAACCAATACATTTAACTCCCCCACCCCCACCCTGACAGTCAATTGACACAAACTGTTAATTGTCCTCTGATCACCGCTGTTAATCTCTTTCGACAAACATTCCACAAAAAACGTGACAAGTTAATCTCTTGTGAGAAAAAGAGAAATTCACATCCCAATAGTCATTTACAGACATCATTAATTGTTGGGGTTGTTCAGCCAATTCTTCTGGTACAGTCTGATCAAAATTGACAGCACTCAGAGCACATACCTCAGCAAATACCAGTGTCACTAAAAACTGAATGAAAATCAGTTCATAGTTACAATGTAGGAGAAGTAACTGTGAAAAAGTTCCGGGATCCGCCTCAAATTTACTGTATAAGTTTTGAAGACCAAATTTTGTGGCAAATACACGAGTGGTAATTTTACAAGGTTGAAATCCAAACATAATGGGAAAGACTACGAGCAACCCTTGGCTTCAAAAAGGCATACCATAAATTAATGATTTTTTTTACCATAAATCAAGGGTCGATCTATATACAAGATTGATTTATACACAAGTATATGCAGTAATCAATTCTTCTTTATAACCCATGGCCCACCTTACCACAAAATGCCATTGAAATTTATTGAGAACTTTTGGAGATGTTGGGTGGACAGACAGACCAAGAAACAGAAAGACATGAGTGAATACATATACAGTATCACCCATAAATAAGTACACCCCTACCACTATTTTATAGAAATTTAATTTTCTTCTAAACCAAACATAGCAGGATTTTATTATTTCTAGTGGAACATTACACAATCAAAACAGATATTATCAGGTATTATTTATGACCAAACTCTAAAGCATTGAAACTCTGTTGCCAAAAATATGTTGCCATCCAAAGATGAGTACACCACTACAAAAAAACATTTTTTGGCAACAGAGTTTCAATGCTGTAGTGTTTGGTCATAAATAATACCTGATAATATCCGTTTTGATTGTGTAATGTTCCACTAGAAATAATAAAATCCTGCTATATTTGGTTTAGAAGAAAATTAACTTTCTATACCATAGTGGTAGTGGTGTACTTATTTATGGGCGATACTATATTTGTCGTATTATCTGACTATCTGTTTCATTTATATTAATCAACTGTATTATTTATATTAATGTATTGCATTTAACCATTCAATTCATATATATATAATATTTGTTTAATTTAAATTTCTAACAGTCCTAATACTTTAGATATATGAGATGTGCATAATTAGTGATTCAGGGGTGGATTATTAAATTATTATTATTATTACCTGACCTATGTTGGTTTCGGAAAATGGATATTCCAGCACGGTTCTTGCACCAAAGGTGCCGGGAAAAAAGTTGGTAGAGCTAAATTAAGAAAGTTTATGAAATAACATTACAAATTGGAAAAGATTGTGAGAAACTTTGATAACTTCCCCATTTTGCAATTCTGATGTGTAATGTACCACTAGAAATAATAAACTCCTGCTAGGTTTAGTTTAGAAGACAATTAACTTTCTATTAAAAAGTGGTAGGGGTGTACTTATTTATGGGCGATACTGTACCTCTACTAAATCTTTGAGGAATTGTAAATTAGGAAAGTTGATGAAAAAACATCACAAACTGGAAAGATTATGAGAAACTTTCTCCATTTTGCAATTCTGATGGTAATTTTGATTAGAATCCTCATTTTTACCATTTTTAAATAGTTTTAGCTTATTCCTGTAGCCTCCTTGTGGAGCATAGTGCCACTTTGCAATTTCAGTAGCAAGTAGGTTTTTTTACAAGGGGTTGTGTGGCAAAGAAGTGGAAATGGACTTGCCCAGAGGAAATGGCCTGCTGTCTGTTTTGTGGCCGGCTTGGGAAGCAAACGCCGAATGAACGTGTCGTCGACAGATGTAGATGAGGTGGAGTGTCAGTGACCCGTATATGGAATGCTACCAACCCAGATGCGGCAACAATTCGTCAGTCCGTTTTAGGTTTGCCAACCGAATCCACGTTGGAGTTGTACTGTAAATTACGTTGTAGTGTCTCTGATTTTATTTAACATTCAACTGAATATCAAGAGTTGCAAATAACCGAGCGAAAGGAATATGTGTTTATTCCTGTAGCCTCCTTGTGGAGCATAGGGCCACATTCTGGTTTCAGTAGCAAATAGGCTTTTATGTGGTGGAGTTGCTAGCATCTCGCCCAAGCTGTAAGTTTGTTTTTTTTCTGTCAGAGTAATCTTCTCTGAGATGAACCAAAGGGATCCGACTGCCTTGGTATTTACCCTTAGCTGTGAGGAGAAGTAGATTCATGCCTTTCCCAGGGTGAACACATGCAGCCTTGGCCAAAAACTGAACTCATTTTGCCAATTCCGTTTTTACCATTCCACACCATTTCAAAATAACATTGTTGAATTATTGTTATATAGGTGTTGTATGTTGTTTTAGTTGCCAAATGTTATGAGGAGAAGGTTGAAGTGAGCGGTTCTCAGAATGGACTGGACATCATTTGTTTCTCCCTATTTGTATCTGATTGATACTGTATGTGTGGGATGGCCGAGTGGATAACGGCTCAGACAATTGACTCAACAAGCCGAGTTCAAACTCCGGCTGGAACAGTTTGTATTTACTTTGCACTAATGCCCTTGGGAAAGGCATTAATCCATCACTCCCTCCAGCTATGGGTAAAAATAGCGCAGTGTGAAGTGCTTGTCGCCTCTATTTCACATATCGGGCTGAGTAAGTAGTGATGTGATATGTGGAGCCCAAGCAGGGATGGCTGAAGCCATAGCCAGCGTAAGGGCACTAATTGTTAACTTGATACTGTCTCAAAACATCTGGTTACTCAAATGGTAATACCTGGCTTCTGTGTCACTCAATTGCTGACCATTTATACACCTTCATTTGGAAGAAGGAAAATGGATTTCTGAGGAGAGCAAGTAGCCATCATAAACACACAATCCTTCATGTTGTGTTAAGCAGATGACATTTTCTTTAAGACAATTATAAACAATTATTCCAATAATCGTTTTGTCCCGTAACCTCATCAGTTTCTGATTAACAAAATAAAAGGTTCATTTTAATATTTCAAAATTTACTATCCTCATCCTAGCGGTTATATGAAATTTATAATTTTCAATTTGTTGTTCTGACAGGGCCGTACACAAGGCAATGTAATCAATGCAGCTGCACAGGGCCCAGAAATTTTAGGGGCCCCACAAAAAAAAAAAGTTTTTAAAAAACATAGTTGGTACTATCAACAGTTTTAAGCATATGCTAGAGGTCTAGAAAACATAGTCCCACCCTATCTGTAGGGGATAATTATATAAAATAAATAAATAAATAAATAAATCTCTATATATCTCCAGGGCTGTACTTAAGGTTGTGCAGCTACATAAGGCCAAGATTTTAGGGGAAGCCCCCAAAAATGTCTTTAAGAAATAATTTTTATTTTCAGTGTTTTTCATAGTTTCAATTTATTTTGGGATTTATGATGTTACATAGAAATGGATTATTGATCCATAAAGGACTTTACATTAAATTAAACATCATAATTTTATGTATATTTCATTTGTTTTGATTTGTTTGAAAATAATAGCTAAATACAAAAATAGAAGGGCCCCCAAGAAATGTTATGTACTGACCCCCATCAATGTTAAATTCAGCCCTGTGTTCTGATGATGATGAAAAAAAAAAGTGAAATAGTAAAACTTTCTGCTTTTGATATTTCGGCCTCATTGAGCAATAATTCCTGGCAGGATGTACTTTACTTTGTCCAAAGAAAAGTGCTTATTCACCTTTCAAGACATTTGAAAAGTTTGTCGGGAGGAAGCGATCCATTGGTAGGAAGCAGTTACTGAGATTTAAGAGCTTCAAGGCAGAGTTGCCAGATAGTTGGAGGCGTTTCTGGCCAAAAATGCCAAAATAATGGCCAAATACTTAAAATTGTTTATAAAACATTGCAATAGTCTGCAGTACAATCAAAATCAAAGAATTTATTAAAAATTCTACTAAAACAAAGTCAACTCAATCAATCCTATATTTCAAAGTCATAAAAGCAAGAGTCCCCAAACTTTTTAGACCATCGACCCCTTCATTCAATCTGTGATCCTTCATCGACCCCCAGGCTTGTACAAAAAATAAAAATAATAAAAATGAGGATAATAATTAAGTAGCCATTCCATTTTAGACACGGCTTTTTTTTTAATTAAAATAAACTGAAATGAAACAAAGAAAAAAGTATGTATGGCCAAACCAAAAAGTTTGTGGCTTTTCAAAAAGGCCAGAATTGTCAAATTTGGCCATAAAATGGCCAAAACAGCAACCCTGGTTTCAAGTCTCGAGATTTTATGGTTTGAAATCTATGTCAGTATCAAGTTGCTGAATTTTTTTTTATTCAAAGGAAGTCATTAATTCTCAGGGTCTGGCACACACTTAAAACAACAAAACTGATAAACACACGAGAATGTTATCGCATCAGATTTCCAGGGATTAATTAAATGCTTCCAGGGATTAGTTAAATGCTTATTAATTAGGAATCAACAATTTGTATTCATGTTTGGAACAGATGAAAGGATAAAGTCATTAATAATTTTCCTATAAAACAAAGTTAGCTATTTTGCGGGTAAGGACATATAGACTGTATCCTCATCCAAAAATTAAGTTCATATTTCAAACTTTTGATGGAATCAGCTCACTTAGAGGATGTTCACCGAGATTTTTTTCTTCGCAGCAAATAAACAAATCACAAATGTGACGCAAAACAATTTGTAGGATGGGGCCTTGTGATGGGGCTATTTTTAAGAGATTTTCACCATAAATTTTCAATCACATTGAAATCCAGACTGTTTGCTGGCTATATCATGGAGTTGATATGCCTTTCCCAAAGAAACGCTTTAACACTTTTTGTTCTGTGGCAAGATGTATTATCATCCTGAAAAATAACTTTATCATCACCAAACCTATTTTCTATTAATGGAATTGGCTGAGAAAAATGTCCAAAATTTCAATTTGACTGTTGAGTTAATGATTACCATCTCCCCATGCCCTTTACCTGACATGCAACCTCTTATAATAAATGAGTCATCTTTATAGGTTTCATTAGAATGACACCAGACTAAAGATGCAGCATCATCGTCTTGGCCAATGCAGATTCATGATTTATCACTGAATATCACTTTCATCCAATCATCCACATTCCATGATTGCTTCTCTTTAGCCAATTGTAACCTTGTTTTTTTCTGTTTAGATGTTAGTGATGGTTTACGTTTGGCTTTTTTGTATGTAAATTCCATATCATTCAGCCAATTTCTTACAGTTCTGTCACAAACACTGACTCCTGTTTCTGCCCATTTGTTTTGTTGTGCCTTTTCTATTTTCAAGGCATATTGCTTTGAGTTTTCTATGCTGATGCCTTGACGTCTTCTGGGCTCTACCTGTATGTTCTCCTTCATAACCTTCCCATTTTGTTTATAATTGCACCAAATTTTAGACACAGCTGACTGGGAATAACCAACATCTTTTGCCACACTCCATGATGGATTTCCTTCTCAAAGGAGTTTTATAATCCTTTCCATTATTTCAATTGAGAGCTCTCTTTTTGAAGCCAGGTTTCCTTTCAATTAGCCAAGTCCAACAATAAATCCAACAGCTCGTTAAGTTCTGCAAGTAATCTCTATTAACTGTAGATGAATTTGTATATTTAGATTTGAGCTGGTATTTCTTTTAGAAATGCAAATTGATTCCATATCTTTTTCCTCTACTTGATATTGAAACCCCCCCCCCCAAAAAAAATTGTTTTGTGTCTTATCTGTGATTTGTTTATTTGCTGTGAAGGAAAAAAGCTGGGTGAATGTCTTCTAAAGTGTGCAGATTCCATAATTTATGCCAGGGGGAGTATATTAAGGAATAAACTATGAATCATTGGTGCAGTTTTTAGAATAGAAAAGAGTTAAACTGCAAGATTCTTCATTGCACGGATATACACTCAAAACAGTTTTATCACAAAACAGTGACACCAACTGCGTCCCACAAAGATTACCAGAACAAATGATAAAATCTCTACAAACAAATACAGAGTTCGGTATTTCTGAGATGAGGTGTTAGTATTACTGATACTATTGTTCGGACTGAGATCCTCATCTTGGTTGTCATTTCCACAGGTGTCAAGTTTTGTCGGTAACTTACCGGAACTATTGAACTGAACCCTTTATTTGATCCACGGGGGTATACTGTCCTCATTCCACTATCCATGTCCTAGAAATTATTTCGTGGTTAATTTTTCAGTTGTGGTGCTCCTGCCTGGGATTGAACCCACAACCTACAGATGACTCAACAGTCAGACGCTTTTTAACCAACGCTTTAGCTATCTAGGCCACCGTCCCAACTTGGACAAATGAGTCTAGTTTTTGGGGTATATAAGCCTCATGTCTTGTGTTGTCTTTTTATTAGAGGTTCCCATATGGTGTTGATTTCTATACTCGGCTGGCTTAGAAGGTTGTTATTGCCTAGCATATGGGCTGACTCTTTAAGTTTCCTTATTTTCCAATGTTCCTCTCTATCGATGATCCTTACTTCATCCCAAAGGGGTTGGTGACCACCCTCTTTTCTCCATATATGATCCGCTATGCCTGATTTGAATGTCTCCCCTTTGTTTACTGCTTTTCGGTGTTCTTCTATTCTAACCTTCAAGGGGCGTCCGGTTTCGCCTAAGTATTTATGGCCACAACTGCATGGAATGGAATATACGCAGTTCTTGGTCATATTCTCCTCCGGCAGGAGCACCACAACTGAAAAATTAACCACAAAATAATTTCTAGGACATGGATAGTGGAATGAGGACAGTATACCCCCGTGGATCAAATAAAGGGTTCAGTTCAATAGTTCCGGTAAGTTACCGACAAAACTTGACACCTGAAGAAGGCCGGAGAGTACATCGGCCGAAACGTTGTGGAAATGACAACCAAGATGAGGATCTCAGTCCGAACAATAGTATCAGTAAAACAAATACAGATCAACAGAAATGGTTAACTGAACTTTGGGGGAAACAATGCCAAATACAAAGATAAAAGGAAAAGATTTTAAACGAACACCAGTTTCTAATATATTTACTTATGGATATGACATGTTTTTAGAAACTGTCAGCATAGATTTCTTCAGTTTTTAAGTTGGTCTGGCTATGTATGTATGTATCATGCATAAAAGGTTGCACCAATGGAGCTATGGGCTGAAAATTTAAACATTTACTCTTATTATGTCTAGAAAAAAAAGTTTTGTTTTTTAAAATCCCCCTCCCCTAAATTAGGTTTTTAGTAGGTGGTTTAATTCACAATGTAAGTTTATGCTAAATTCGTCCCTTAGTTTGTGTCCGGCTGTTTTTTTTGTTGAAAATTCAGACTTTTACAGTGATCACTGCTTAACAAAAGGCAAGAGAAGTAACTCATTCATTGATCACCACTTTTTCCAATTTTCTCTAATTGATCACCTCAACATTGCATGCTGCCAAAAGATGACAGCTTTTATTGAGTGACTAACCAAACCTGTTTGTTCCTGTAAACTCTTTGTGGTTCGTAGGGCCGCAACCACACGGCTCTCGACTGATCTTCTACCAGTGTACTCCGGTCCATCAACTCTCCCCTTCCCACACTCAAACAGGGTCCTGATCAGTGTTGTTGATTTAGTTGCTAAATTCAGTGCATGTTTTGTTTTAGCAGTGAAAAAAAAGTGCTAAATTAGTGCATTTGCTCTTAAACATTTTGGCAGTTTTTGGCCATTTAAAAAAAATCTAGCCATTTTTAGTAGTCAAAATAGCACGAAAATATTTTTTGAGTTGGCAACAATGGTTCTGATGGTCCAGGTCCCCATCCTGGCTTCCGTCGTTAGAAGACGGTTCAGAAAACTGGCTTTCCTACATGAAAACAAACCATTTCTAAAGCACAAAGTCAATATTTGAATTGTCTATTGTAACTGGAGTCTTTGTTATTAAAGAAGAAAAGTAGAACTAACATTTACTATGAATGCACAACAAAAATGAACTAATTTCTAATAATCTTTAAGGACAGACCACAAGCCTTGCCTTTTGTTATGAGAGTGCAATGGAAATGATGTACCCACTGCCAGCAGGGCCTGATTAACTTATACCAGGGCCCCTAGGCTATTAGCAATATGGACCCCCCCCCCATCTTGAACCATCCTTCTCTCACCCCCACCCCCTCTCATTAAGTAATGCTATTTTTCAATCGTGTGAATAAAGTGGATTGTTATGTGCTAATATGTAATATATTCATTCCATTTTTTACAGAGATATTTGTTAGGACATTTTTATTAAGTTTTAAGATGTTATTATTATTATTCCATATCAGGCTCCAGCTATAGTGAGCGCTCAGACTTCACATCATGGAATGTTCTTATTTTGACAATTTTTCCCTGTAGTAGTAGTGATACATTTCTAAATTGTTATTTATTTTGAGGCCCCTATCAAAGTCTTGGGCCCTATCCCGTAGCGTAGTTTACGTATAGGCAAATCCGGCTATGGTCCTGTCAAAAATAAAATTTAGAAAAATATGAATATCCCAGAATTTTTACAGGCCCCTGTTAGCTACAGGCCCCTTGGATTAAGCTTACTCAGCCTTACAGCAAAAGAAGTCAGCTCCAGTGAGCTAGTGCAAGTGGCCAATCAGGAGCGGTGGTTGCCTCTCCTCTAGGCCAATCGGTACTCAGATTCAGTTGACCAATTTGAGATGGAGACGATTTTCCTTGTAAAGGAGCTGTTTATTCGTAATTCTACAGAAAGACATTCCCATACAATTGAGAGAGCGAATCGAGGCAACTGCAGAGGTGAACACTTGATCCGTATCTGTGGGGGACACTCTTTTTTGTCTTTGCTCTGTCAGTCTTATTTATAGTGTGGTTGTTTATAGTTTCTAAAGGCTAAATTGATTCATCTTGTTTAGTCTGTATATTTTGAACTTTGGCTATTTTGAATTCACCTGTGCTCGTTTATTAAACAGATTTCTATCTTTAGGTATTTTCTGTCAATGTTTTGACTCCTATTTCCTTTTCTCCTGAGTTTCCCTGTGATGTTATCAAAAGTAATGCTGTTGTTTACCAAAAGTGTCAAGTCGATTGTTTTAGTTAGTGTCAATCTGTATATTTTGAACTTCCGATATATTCTTCTCGTTTATCTATCTTCATGTATGCACACCTTTGCTATGGTACAAATGGAGGAGCAAACGAAAAGGAGAGAAAATCTGGTGGTATTTCCCCAACCAGAATCCAAGAAAGAAAAACCGAAAGGAAGGGAGGAGGAAGTCAGCGAGAAAATGGTGGAAATAATTGTAATGTTTATGTATGTATATATTTTTAAGTCAATAAACATGCTGAATCAGAGGCTACCCAACATCCCCCATTTAACAAGCCCCATTTCCTGTACCGAAAACAGGAGCCCAGAAGTGGGAACTGGGAAGGTCTTTCTGGTCCAGGCAATTGCCCTGCAAACAGGTGACTTCTTTTTCTTAAACACAGCTAAATAGTTATGAACCAAATGCATTCAAACTAAACACAGCTAAACAAACAACAAAGACACTAATACCAGACAACATTACAATAATGAAAGAGGTGTTAGAGGTCAAAGCCTGCAAAATTGTCAAGACAATCCACCTGGGAAAAGGGGATTCGGCCAGAGTCAAACCAAGACCTCTGCTGCTAAAAATGAAGGACGTGGAAGAGAAATAGAAGGTCTTAAACAAGGCCAAGACTACAAAAGAAGCAGATAAAAGTTAAGTTTGGAAAAAAGGTGTTCACCTCATGTAGCTG
>VCCN01007367.1:174200-184982 GCA_006491835.1 Architeuthis dux
TCTGCAGTCAGGGCTCAGTCAATATCCTGTTTATGACCTTTGTCTGTTTCCGGCCCCGGACACCTTGCACCTGGGGTTCTCGTCGATATCCTGTTTATAAGTTTCAACACCTGTTGGAGTCAAATCTGTGACCTCCACCCACGGCTGCCTAAATATCCAACAATTAGTGCAAGCATAGTGAATTCGAGTCTTTCTGTAGCCTTGTACCAGACTAAAGTGAAGTTAATAAATAATGAAATTTTTGTCTGAATTTCCGAGATAAGGAATTATACAGTGATTTCGGGTAGTACTCTGATTCGATGGAAGAGGCAGACAAGTGACATCGAATTAAATTAAAGGAAGAATAAACTGATACGAGATATCCTCTGGCATGGACAGTGTAATGAGAACAATCTACCCCCGTGGATTGAATAAAGGGTTCGGTTAGAAATTCACAGAAGGTTACTAACTACGACGGACACCTGAAGAAGGCCGGAGAGTACAACGGCCGAAACGTTGCGACTATAACAACCAAGAAGAGGACACTAGTCCGAGTAAATCAGTGTAAGCAAGTCTCACGTTGCAAGTGAGTTGAATTTTCACTGGATGCCTGACTTTTCTATTCAGTGATTCTCAAATGGTAGGCGCTTGGCTCCCAAGGGGAGAACATTCCTAAGGGGGTGGTAGCCAGGCAAGGAATCGGGGAGGAATTTCAGTCAGAGGAGGGACGTATAATAAATGGGGGAGGAATTGTAGAAACTTGGGAAACTTAGGAATATAACTCGGGACCCTGAGAACCACTGGACTTAGCCTAAACTTGGTATATCAATAAGCACATAGCCTAATTATAAAAAAAGGCATTTATTTTACACAACAAATGTTTATTTTTCAACATAATCTCCTTCCCTGTCAATGCATTTAACCCAACGCTTCTCCATTAATCACATAGATCTGGTACACTTGGAGGGGGGCATAGACTGAGATGATAATAAATGACCAGGGATACAATACGACCAGATAGACATTAACATTGTAAGCAGTGTTGTAAACTCAAAAATATTTTCGCGCTAGTTTGACTGCCAAAAAGCGCTGAAAAGGGCTAAATCTTTTTTAAAATAGCCAAAAATGACCAAAAAGACACTAGAAATGGTCAGAAATAGTCAGAATATGGCCCAAAACAGTCAAAATGTTTTAGGCGCAGACGTGCTAATTTAGCAAAACTGCCCAAACAAGAAACGCTAAATCGGCAACACTGTTTGTAAGCGATGAGGTAATGGCGTTGTTGGTACTAAATCTCACACAATAAAAAAATTGCTCTAAAGTTCACACATCAGTATTTTTTACAAAGAATTTGCCACTTGATATAGAATTAAATTATATTTTCTTATTCTAAGAGGGATAGGGGGGATATCAAATGTTTTTAGCTGTCGTGGTTGCGCATCGAGATAAAAAGGTGGAGAACCACTTATCTAGATAATTTAATTCGATATCATGTAGCAAATTCTTTGTAAAAAAATACTGATCTATGAACTTTAGGGACATTTTATTGTGTGAAATTTAGTAACAACAACGCCATTGCCTCATCGCATTTTATACCTCACAAAGTAAATGAGTTAAGTATTAGTTATTATGGAATCTATAGTAAAATTAGTAATTAATAGTATTGTATAATTAGGAATTGATAGTATTGTATAATTGGGAATTAATAGTAGTGTTTAATTGGGAATTGATAGTATTGTGTAATTAGGAATTGATAGTATTGTGTAATTGGGAATTGATAGTATTGTGTAATTATGAATTAATAGTATTGTGTAATTAGGAATTCATAGTATTGTATAATTAGGAATTGATAGTATTGTGTAATTAGGAATTAATAGTATTGTATAATTAGGAATTGATAGTATTGTGTAATTAGGAATTCATAGTATTGTATAATTAGGAATTGATAGTATTGTGTAATTAGGAATTGATAGTATTGTATAATTAGGAATTGATAGTATTGTGTAATTAGGAATTCATAGTATTGTATAATTAGAACCTGGGGGCGAGTTGGATTATAAATATGGAAACAGCTTCATTACAGGAGTATGTACTTACATAAACTTCCATTGACTATCAATCAAGGAGAACTACGGAATTCTTCTTTGGGAATAAAATATTGTCAAATTGTGGTTCGAATTTTGTGTATATTATAGAACAGCAAGAGTTGCTAGTGTTAAATATTTCTATCTACAATGATTCGTTTGAGGCCACAGCAAAAATGAGACTTTTGCTCTATTTTTCGATTCTGAATTGTATTGTTTGCTAACCAAAGATAGAAAGATAGAAGATGAATGTGCAATTCAATGGAATGTGGCCGCGGGACTTATTTGGCCCGCATGCCGTAATTTACCGACCCCAGCTCTGGATAAAGAATGCGTCAGATTCAAATTTGTGTTCACTTCACACTAATGCCGTTTGGAAAGGCATGAATGCATCAGTTGTCCCCCAGCTCTGGGTAAATAGTAGGGCCGACTGATCTCTCTAGCTATTGTTGGCGGCCAGTCTAGGAGACGCGCAACTCGGGTTCCAAACCAGCCTGAAGAGGAATCGGCGCGCCCTTGACACACCCATGATAAAATCGTATTTGGTACCCGAACGACCCTGGGTTACGGGATAAAAAAGAAAGAAAAGAAACCGACAGAATTCGGCCTTGCAGTAGCGAATAAGTAAAGACCCAATACAAACCTTTTCTGTAGGGCACCTGTTGTAGTATAACCCATGTACATGTCGATATGCAAACGACACGCGTGTCTCCAAAAATGCATAAGTGCGCCACCGTATCCCTAATCAAGCCGAATTCTCTCTCCCTAACCGGTGCTGAGTGGACTTGCCAAGATGTTGACCCCCTTGCTGCTGTGCCCGAACTCTAACTAACGGACTCCAGATTTGAATAGACGGCGTACCCCTAAAAATACCCGAAGGTTATTGGTCGAACGCATTCGCTTTCTTCCCTTACTTCCCTTGTGACTTCGGTCAGCCGTTTGACCCATATTCTGGCCCAGAATATGATACCATGCCCATTGGGCGCAAATCCAACTACTATCACGCCAAAACGACAGTCTTTTGTACATTCTTTCTTTCTAGTAATAAACGACCAGGGTGTATTTCATTACACTATCATAGGCTGATCATTAGGTGATTAGTCTTGTTGATTAGTGCAAGATTAGCGAGTCTAATTCAAAGTCAAAGATCTGGCCCAGTGAGGGCCCTTTTATTTTTGTATTATTTTCAAACAAATCAAAGCAAATATGAAATAATCATAAAATTATGATGTTTAATTAATATAAAGTCCTATATGGATCAATAATCTATCTCTATGTAACATAAATCCTCTAGCAAATTGAAACATTGAAAACATTAAGACATCTTTTGGGGGACTCAAAAATCTTGGTGCTCTGTGCAACTGATCTGTTTGCACAGCCTTAAGTACGACCCTGAGTCTAAGCAAATAACAACAAAATCCTTTTTGAGTAAATCTTTTGATATTTTTCGCTCTTAGCAGAAACGAGTGCCCCAGTGCATTGCAATAAAGTGAAACATGTCAATACAAGTAACACAACTAAAAAGTCACAAAGCGATTCAATCAAAAACTCAGGTATTAACTATATGTGACTATATATGAGGACCTGTCATTTAATCCATATCTAGTTGTTATGCAAGATGGAACATAGAGGCATCTCTGTTTCATTCGTTCGATTAAAATACTCTTGTAGACAAGGTGGGGATACCTTATTTAATGAGTCATGTATAAGTAAACGATTTTGCAGTGCCGTTTGATTTTCAAGTTTGTGGATGTTGAGACTAGCATATAAAGGGTTACAATTGGCATGAAAGTCAGAAAAAGATATAATACGAATGACTCTATTTTGCAACTTAAAAACCATTTTGTTATGGATATTTGAGCTTTGTCCCCATATCTGGCAACCATAGGTAAGATGAGATGAGAAAATAGCATACTACAGGGATTTCAGGTTTGAGGACCAGGTATACGGTAAGGCTGGGTTTAGAGAACTAGGTATACGGTAATGTCCCCCATTAGTAGATATACTCTGTACCCCCGCGTACCCCCCCTTTCGTAAAAGCGAAATTTCGTAAAGCGGGGAACACCTGTAACTCTGACCTTTTTCATGGCTGAAACAGTTGCATATTCATCAGAGATCGGTGTTCGATTCCTGATTTTCTCCATCTGAATGATCGGCGCTACACAATCTTCCTACCTTGATTGTCCCCCACCAGTTCGCTTTCTGTCGTACCTAAATTACTAAATGTAAATAAATAAAACAAGACACATTTAAAAATAAACTAAACTGTATAGCAAGGTGTGATATTTCTCTTTTTGGTGCAGGGGGTGAGGAGATCACGAAAGCATGTGGTGTGTCTCATAGGCGAAATAATTAGGTATTTCCCAGCCCGAGTGGTCGGCGTTCGAGTCCTGGTAAAAGTCAACATTTTGAATGCTGACGAAGCTACAGTTAGTAAACAACTATGTAGGGCGCCCAGTGCCAGATTAACCTATACCAGGGCTTCTAGGCTATTAGCAATATGGGGCACCCCATCTTGAACCCCCCCCTCCCGTTTCGTGTATAATTTTAAGTAAGTAATGCGATTTGTCAATCGTATGAATAAAGTGGATTGTTATGTGCTAATGTGTAATATATTCATTCCATTTCTTAAAGAGATATTTGTTAGGACATTTTTATTAAGTTTTATTAACAATATCTTAACAATTATAGTGAGCGCTCACCTCGTCATAGGCTAGTGGCTCACAAGCTCGTCTCTCAGACCGATACTACTGTAGAGAGTTCGATTCTCACTGGGTGCTCCCCACTTGTTGTCTTGTGACAGAAGTTATTATCATTCCAAGATATGTTCAAACATGTTAGTAGAAGTTGTTGCTTGTCTCAGAGTGTTTTGTTGGTCGTTATGGTTAAAGCTAACCTATAAATATTAATGACATTTCTGGCGAAAAGATAAAAGCATTCCTAATACGATTGTAGCAACGGTAGATAGATAGCATAAGTTTAAATGCGTATATACGAAATTATGCAGTATAAAATGCAATTGTTAGGCCAGGAATTATGATAAGGGCTATATTGACAAATGATAAACAAAATAAATTGTTTTATTTGGCTGAAATTGAAAATAAGGAATGTTATTAAAATGAGGGTTTTGTTTTGTTAAAATAAACAAACAAAAGAATTACAGACTGAATCCTGATTATGGAATGTTTGTACAAGAATTTAGAATAACAAAAGAATGTCGGCTGATCCGGCGAAAGAATTTACTGACGCAAACAAAAAAATGATGTAATGAAAAGATCTCATGTGTCCGCGGCTCCGTCGCCCCCTCCCCGGGGAGCACGGTCTGCCAAACTTAGTGTTTCTAGAGCTGCACTGCTTTTTGACGTGAAGTGTAAAGATATGAGATATATGCGACTTACAGAGTTTAAAAGAGAAACACAGTAGCAGCTATATTTTGTCTGTTTGTTTGACATTCAACAATATTCTGGATGAGAAGTTTAACCTACAAAGAGAGTTGACAGTAGATTTTGTAGTAACGCGTTTCTTACGGTGCATATTCCCAAAGCGTCGCTACGATTAAAGTCAAATAAAATGAACATAATATTTTAAATCGGACATCGTTTTTCTCAATGAACCAGTTGACTCGCATATCAGTTCCTTTCAGCAAAAGCCACGGTACACGAACGAAGAATGAACATCAAACGATATCCGACCAGTTCCAACTATACACACCAGTGCAACACACAACCAGCGCCGAAAGAAAACGAGGAGTATATACACCCGTTATGTAAGACCGACGCAGTTCCGGAGAGATCAACACCATCGAAAACACCCCATAACGTCACACAATTAAAGACAATTGATCTTCATTTGCGAATATAATGCACATCTGCGAAATAAAACGACGCATACCGATAGGTTGGAAAGCATTTGGTATGAACAGAGACATTCTGAAGAGTACCTTGCCAATGTGCCTAAAGCGTAAAGTATACAACGGTTGCATAATACCAGCCATGACTTATGGATGCGAAACATGGAAATTAACCAAACGAGCTGAAAACCAAACTCAGAATAGCGCAGAGATCCATGGAAAGAGCAATGCTATGGATAACTCGAAGAGAGAGAAAAAGATCAACATGGATCAGAGAGCGGATAAGAGTGAATGATATTATACAACTAAATAAGCAGCAACAATGGAGATGGGCTGGTCACCTAGCAAGAAGAGATGACAATAGATGGGGGGGAGACTAACCGATTGGTGCCCATGGGACAGTAAACGAAGTAGGAAAAGACCAGACACAAGATGGAGAGACGAGATAGAAACGTTTGCGATAAAAAGACTTGACAGAGGTTAGCACAAGATAGGGCGTTATGGAAGGAGATGGGAAAGGCCTTCGTCCAGCAGTGGACTTATAACGGCTGATGATGATGATGAAATCTCGCAGACCATTGTTAGTGAGTTCGATACTCACTGGCTGTCCTAAGTACTTTTTCTTTGCTTTTTTTTGTCGAATAAATTTTGGGCGCACCTCATTGACTTGTGACAACCTTGACAAAGTCTAAGTAAATACCAATAATTTCCTTTCTGGGAAAATCTTTTTCAATTCTTAACATTTTTCGCCCTTAGCTGAAAGGGATTCCTCGGTGCGGGGCCGGCCGTGGGGTTCTTGGTGCCCCGGCGGGCAAGCTGTCCTTCGTCGCCCTGTCGCATCGCAAATAAGTGAAACATGTCAATACAATTAACACAACATAGAAGTCACACAGACAAAACAAAGGGATTCATTCAAAAAACTCTTAAACGTGAAAAAGGAATTTTCTCGGCTGAAAATCCAGATCAACGATTGGACGTGACTTTTAAGCTTTTCCTCACAACCGATTGCGATGTCATGGGAACGATCGCATCGGGATTTTTCTTTTCTTTAGCCACACTGGAATTTTTCAAATAGTTATTCACTTTTGGACTGGAGTCTGAAAAAAGGGGGTGGTAGTCTGAAAACGTTTGGGAAACCCTTTGCTAAACCATTATTCACTGTTTCAAGTTCGTCCGTTGGTTGCGAATGCACTGTTTCAAGTTCGTCCGTTGGTTGTGAATGCACTGTTTCAAGTACGCCCGTTGGTTGCGAATGCACTGTTTCGAGTTCGTCCGTTGGTTGCGAATGCACTGTTTCGAGTTCGTCCGTTGGTTGTGAATGCACTGTTTCGAGTTTGTCCATTGGTTGTGAATGCACTGTTTCGAGTTCATCCGTTGGTTGCGAATGCACTGTTTCGAGTTCGTCCTTTGGTTGTGAATGCACTGTTTCGAGTTCGTCCGTTGCTTGTGAATGCACTGTTTCGAGTTAGTCCATTGGTTGTGAATGCACTGTTTCAAGTTCGTCCATTGGTTGTTAATGCACTGTTTCGAGTTCGTCCATTGGTTGTGAATGCATTGTTGCAAGTTCGTCCTTCGGTTGTGAATGCACTGTTTCGAGTTTGTCCATTGGTTGTTGTAACGTTCTTGTTGTGTTTAGTGCCTCTGTTCGCTTTGTTAGTCTTTCTGTTCTAGCTGTGTGACATTAGAATGCGTTTGATTCGTACCCATGTTTAAGCGGAGAAGAAGACGGAACAAGATAACACGTGTGCCAGGGCTGTTCGCCTGGTAAGAACTGAGCCTTCCCCGTTCCCACTTCCGGTCCGCGTTTTCTGGGACCGGAAACGGAATAGGTGCTGCTGGGAGCTTTCTTCGGCTTGTTTATTGATTTAACATCTACACACATTACTTATTGATTTAACATACATATATATAAACATTACGGTTGTGAATGCACTGTTTCGAGTTCGTCCATTGGTTGTGAATGCAATAGAAACATCAAGAAGGAGAGAATAAGTGTGTGAGAAAGAAAAGTCATAGATTCAGGATAACCCATTCGGGATTAGGCTAATCTACTTAGAGATACTTTATGGGGAAAGTTTTTAGAGGAATGCACTCGATGACCGGGTGATGGGAAGATTTTATTGAGGTCAGAGTCAGACTTGATTCGGAAGAGTGAGGCTAATTCTGTCTGTAAAACCACTTTGACTTCTTCGTTGTTTTTAAGAGAAAAAAAATGCCTGAGTTCCTCTTAGAAGTTTCTTTATTAGTAAACAGACAAATACAGATGAAGTCACTTATTATAATCACCGTTAATGTTATCAAACGGTTATTGTTATCAAAATCAGTCGGCACTTTGTTTAAAATGAATTAAGAATTTTAAGCAAATGAATACATTTCATATTACTGTCTATAGCAGTGGTTCCCAACCGGGGTTTAGGTAGTCCCAGTGGGGTGGGGAAATAAGGCTATTAGGTATAAATAAAAAAAAAGTCCCGTCTAGAGATAGGGTTTTCTGCATTTCTATCTATCAAGTCGAAGGCTCGAAATAAGCTCTAAGTTGAGAATGATTTAAGATGTGTTTTCTCACATTCATCAAATGTCTGTTTGACCACCTGTCTGCCATCGCATAACTCAAGGACGGCTAGAGCTATAGCCACCAAGTATTATGTGGTTACTAATGGGACCATGGAGCCTGTTTTTAACATATTAGTTTTTAAAAATTCCCCACCAAAATTCTTTTTACATCAACAATGTCGTCTATCCAGAAGTCCTCTCCTGAATATGAGATTTCCATATTTCACATAGAAAATCCAGTAAAAAATCTAGATTTCCTAAAAAGGTGGGTACTTGAAATCCTTTGTGAAATCCCCCAAGATATTTAAATTGAATGCGATCCAAAAGTTCACGATGGTGATGATTTTTCAATTAAAGTATGATTCAATAAATACATCGTTCAATCCATGATCTTTTATCTCAAATAAAGTATGATTCAATAAATACATCGTTCAAATCCATGATCTCTTATCTCAAATAAAGTATGATTCAATAAATACATAGTTCAAATCCATGATCTCTTATCTCAAATAGAGTATGATTCAATAAATACATCGTTCAAATCCACGATCTCTTATCGCAAATAAAGTATGATTCAATAAATAGATAGTTCAAACCCATGAGCTCTTATTGGCACCAAAGGCCCTTAGTAGGCCTTCCGCAGGAACTGGCTGAAAATCCGCCCGTAGTTAGTGCTAATTCTAAAAGTCACGTTATCCAGGGCAGAGCCAGGTAACCATGCCAGACTGCTGTGAATTAAAGCCAGACTTCCCCACAGGAAACAGGAAACAATCCCAAAATTATGTGGCCACCCAACTTGTTGGCCATTAAAAATGATTTCTCTCCATTTTTATAGCGAAAAAGATCGTCTCGACTGCACGAGCGGCTCATCATTCTCTTAATATAAACAATACTACGACAACAGAAAACTAAACTTTCTCAGCTGGAGATTCCAGTCGGTCATATACTGTAGTGCTTTTAAGTATTAGAACAAAACAGAACTTTTGCTTATATGACTTGGTTTTGAGAGTGAAAAACAGGAGGTTTACGCAAGAAGAACCACATTTTATAGTAATCAGCACAACAAGACGTGCTTGTGGTTCTGAATGCTAAATTTCTGGAAAATGTTTGTTTAATAGAATTAAATTGTTAAATGAATCAAACCAAGTATTTTCTTCTATTCTGTAAAAATGTTGTTCAGAATCGATCAAGGAGATTGAAACGGCTAACTAACGTTGTTATTAGTGGTTCTGAATGCTAAATTACTGGAAAATGTTTGTTTAATAGAATTAAATTGTTAAATGAATCAAACCAAGTATTTTCTTCTATTCTGTTAAAATGTTGTTCAGAATCGATCAAGGAGATTGAAACGGCTAACTAACATGGCTATTTGTAAGATTTGCCGAACTAGTTAGTTAAATAGCTTTCAACTAGACAAATACACATTTTGGAAAGAATGTAACCATAGGCAAGAAACACAGGGTTTGTACTTGTTCAAATATTTATGCACAGGTACATACATATTTTAGTTAGAATTGTCATAGTGTTTTTTTAATGATTCCGAAGTGAATAAGATATTCGGAATAAATTCGATGTTGTGGTGAAAGGAACAAGAATGGTTGGGTTAGTGAATGCGTCTAGCTAAGTTAAAGGATAGAGAAGACCAGCGCCGTCCTGACACGCCAATTTTGTCCTTGTGTAGTATTTTTCTATGGTATATTTGTAAAAGTATCAATGAAAATAAAGTTTGTTTGTTCAAATACTAAACTAGTTTTTTTCATTTAACAATTTAGTTCTATTAAAAAAAGCATTTTCCAGAAATGTAGCATTCAGAACCACAAAACATGACTAAATGCATGCCTTGTTGTGTTGATTGCAATAACATTTGTTTCTTCTTGTGTAATGTTCCCGTTTTTAACTCTCAAAACCAAGCAATCAGAAGCCAAATGGCTGTTTGTTCAAATACTTATAACAAGTACTATATATAGTCTAGAAAGCTTTGTAGCTTTAAACACTAAAGATGTTGCTGAAAAAAAAGTTTCCTCTTTTAATATGGAACGTTTCATATTTATATGTTTATATTTATGTAAGTCTTACAGCATTTAAGATGTTACTACGAAAATTGTTTTTAAAACTATCTTACCTACAGATATGTTTTTACGTTTTGTTTATTTCATGACTTATGTAAGTCAATTATTCACTAATAACTGTTAATGAGAGATGTTCAGAGGGATTTATGTTTTACACAGGATTAGATCTTATAGTACTATAAGTAAAATATTCTTGTAGGGACCATCATTTGCCATGGAACTGTTTCGGGGATTTAAAAACAAAACA
>VCCN01007367.1:187048-197744 GCA_006491835.1 Architeuthis dux
GCCTGAGCAGATTCGAGCCCAGGTCCATTATCACACCCCTACGAGGGAGGGGGTGAAAGATTCCACTCCCTTGTTTATTTAAGTCGTGGCTTAGTAAGAGTCCAGAGTGAAAAGTAAGGTAAAAACAAAAACCCTCAGAAAAATAAATAAAAAGATTATTAAAATAAATAAACCGATATAATTTAAACATGGATTATTAACAGTGAAAAAGAAAAGTTCTTATCTGTTGGCCAGATTCTGGCTTGCTTGCACCATAATATTAGGCGGTGTTCAGTGGTAGTGACTGGACATATATCTATGTGTATTTATCTATAATGGAGTCCAGTTCTGAGTGTTTTTGTTTTTACCTTAAAATCCTTATTTCACTGTACTTATCTATCAATCATTGTTGGTTGAAATCTAAATTCTCTGAACTAGCAAAAGTGGAACACGAAAGACCGGGGGGTGGCGTTTCACGCTTCTTGGAAACTTTTCACTTTGGAATCCATTATAGATTAACATCGGTTGAGGGGATTTATTTCCCTCTCAGGAGGCAAAAACGGGAGGGGGATTTTTTTCCAGGGGGGTGGGGGCAGAATATTTCTTTCACGTTTTAGTGGTTAAAATCAGGGGAACTTTTCCCTTATAAAGATCTAAATCGAGGGGGAATTGCTTCGACTTTTTAGGGGTCAGAATCGGGGGTCACTTTTATATTTGAGGTTAATTTTTCGCGGGCGACGCCGGGTAACCCTACTAGTATATATAAATATATATATAATAAGAACCGTGTCTGCCACACTTATGCTGATGGCAGGGTGTACCAATGTGTGCCCTGAGAAGATGCAGAAGAATAGATAGATAGACAGATACATAAATAGAGAGATAGATTGATAGATAGACAAGTAAATAAATAGATAGGTAGAAAGATAGATGGGTAGTTGGAAAGATAAATAAGATAGACAGGCCGATAAACGTATGGATGGCTGGATGGATGGATAGATAGATTAAGCCGGGGGGTAGCAGGGCCTACCGTGCACCCGCTTCCCCCCATGACGCTGTATATTGTTTATTTGTATATGAATTTTTTCTGAAAGAGGACATCCTAAGGAACATTTTGCTGGCCAATATAATTTAGTTAAACTAATGTAATAAAAATGAGAGGCGCTCGCCGTGTGCCTAAAATGGATCTAAGGAGGGACGGGGTGGGGAAGCGTACTTCAGTTGTTTCCCTTGCATTGCAATATTTTCGTCGACAGACGAAAATGATTGACATTAAAAGGTAAATTGGTTGACAGCTCTAATCATAACAAAAAGGTATTTTGATAAAGTTCAAATGTACAGAGAAATGACGTTAGCGATACTTTAAAAGAAATAACTTACCATTAAAAATGTAGGTGTGCACACATTCTTTTATGAAAGGCTAATAAAATGTTTGACGTCATAATGAAACTTTTGTTTTAATTTGCGATTAGGATTATCGGACACGAAAAGAGATAATCAAAAGGTTTATGTAGGATTGGTAAAATTAATCAAACGTTTCACAATGGGCAATAAAGGTTAAACAAAACAAAGAATTAATTTATGGCTGAATAATTTATGTAGATAGGAAATCTGAAGCCAAAAAAGAACAAAGAGATATTCATTATAAAAGAAGTCAGGACTCTAGTATCGATGTCAGAACACTTAATATTTGAGACGAGGTTCTGACCCGGATACAGGAAAATGCCGATTGCCACCGTAACTATCCAATCCCGTAATTAGTCACACGTTTTAAAGGCTGCTTAACCCTCCTTCTCCTTAAATACGGAATTACCTGACAGTTCTGTATACGTCAGAAAATAAAAAGGATATATTATTTTTGATAAACCTGACTTCGCTTCTTCTTCTCTTGATGAGTCAGCGAGTATTCCTTTCAGCACATCATACCACTTCCAAAGACACATCGTCAACAACCCATAAGGTAACACAGGGGACTTTATTTTAAAATATATAATAGGAACCGTGTTTGTCTCCCTTATGCTGAATTAAGGGGTCTTTATTTTAAAATATATAATAGGAACGATGTTTGTCTCCCTTATGCTGACTTAAGGGGCCTTTATTTTAAAATATATAATAGAAACCATGTTTGTCTCCCTTATGCTGACTTAAGGTGCCTTTATTTTAAAATATGTGAAATTAATTAATTTTAGCGTGCTAATTTTTACAACATAAACCATTTTTACGACACATTTCTAGCGCTTGAAACTGCTTTACCTTTCATCATACACTTGGCCATGACCAGTTCTTAAGTGCACCACGCCTTTGATGTTGTCAAGGAGTTACAGAAAATTCATCCCCAATAATTTACCCCAAACATTTCAACACCAACAATTCATCGCCATATACAATTCACCCCCCAACAATTCACCATCGTAAAATTCCTATACCTCAGCCCTGGTTCCATTTGATACTAACACGCTCATTATTTGTCAGATGATACCAGTCTGTAATGAAACAAGCCATTGTATTCATGTTTTTAACCGACACTAATGGTTTCAGAATAAATATCGCTGGCTCTTCTAAATTGGAGATGGCTATGTGACTAATCAGTGGTTCTTCAACTTTGTTGCATGACGGCACACTAAGAAATAGATTTGACTAATGCGCGCATTTATTTTGACTTTAAAGGTTAATATATATATATATATAATCTAGTTATATATATTGTCAAAGCCACATACATCGCTGTTTCGTCGTCTTACGACTCATCAGTGTGGCTACTGACTATAAGTGCCTTGGTGCCCCGAGCGAGCAGTCCGACATCTTACCAACGCCCCAGTCACCGCGGCGGGTTGTAGATCATTTTTTATGCATATAAACTCATATGTCTTTCTGTTTACAAGAGCGCTCAATCCAGATTACTCCGAAGAGCTAAGATGTAAACAGGTAATTCTTTACGATAGTGCTCTACCTCTAAATTGAGGTGGCGTAAGAGCCGTGTCTGTCACACTTATGTTGACTAAAAAGGGCCTTTATTTTAGATTATATAATAAGAGCCGTGTCTGTCACACTTATGTTGACTAAAGGGGCCTTTATTTTAGATTATATAATAAGAGCCGTGTCTGTTTCATTTATGTTGACTTAAGAAGCTTTTATTTTAAACTATATAACCCAAACGAGAGGAATGCGTCGACGTCATAATGGGGAAGAGAGAGAGGGGGGAAACTAACAAGAAATGTTGGCTACAAAGAAATAATTGGTTAATATGCATGTAAGTAAATAGCATAATACTTATATATTGATTTAAGATAATGATCATTCAAACAGGATGTCTCACTCCTGGTTCCATTTGATATTGACCCGGTCATTATTTGACAGATGACACCAGTCTGTAATGAGTCAAACAATAACCAACACTCCTGTTTCCAGAGTAAATATTGCAGGCTCTTCTAAATTTGTCAAATGCAGTGGCGGGCTAATCATTAGGCTGAGTGGCCTGAATTCTGGGGTGAGGGGGCGGAAATGAAGTGGCCCGAGAGCAAAAGAATGGTCAAATTGAGTGTACACGTGAGTATTTTGAATTAATCATCATGATCATCAACATCATCATCAGCAGCAGCAGCCATTATAAGTCCACTGCTGGACAAAGGCCTTTCCATCCCCTTCCATGACGACCTATCTTGTGCTAACCTCTGCCAAGTCCTACCGGCAAACTTTTCTATCTCGTCCCTCCATCTGGTTCTGGTCTTTTCCTACTTCGTTTATCATGGACACCAATCGGTTAATCTTTTCACCCATCTATTGTCATCTCTTCTTGCTAAGTGGCCCGCCCATCTCCATTTCTGTTGCTCAATTAGTTGTATAATATCCTTCACTGTAGTCCTGTCTCTGATGCATGTTGATCTTTTTCTATCTCTTAGAGTTATCCCTAGCATTGCTCTTTCCATGGCTCTTTGTGCTATTCTGGGTTGGTTTTCAGCTCGTTTGGTTAATTTCCATGTTTCGCATCCATAAGTCATGGCTGGTATTATGTAGCCGTTGTATACTTTACGCTTTAGGCACATTGGCAAGGTGCTCTTCAGAATGTCTCTATTTATACCAAATGTTTTATTTCACAGTCATGGTCTTTCTCTAGCTGTATTACTTGACCTAGGTAGATGTATTCGTCGACCTCTGGAACATTATAAATACTATTTGGTTTTCTAAATTAACCTCCAAACATATAAGCATTTAGAAGTAATGTTTTTAAGACTATCTTCTGGCTTCCTGTCTCCAAGGATAAAACCACAATCTTTTACGGAAGTGATGTAGAGTCTGTGACGTATTGTATCTACCACCCGGGCCCCTGGGGATGGGGTCCGTGTATACATCGCCAATAGAACTTTCCATTTTCGTCCTTTTCTACTTGTGAATGTTGTTAATTATAGGTTTAATTGTGTGTACAAAGAAAGGTTTAATTGAGTGTATAAAAAAAGGTTTAATTGAGTGAACAGAAAAAGGTTTAATTGTGTGTACAAAAATAGGTTTAATTGTGTGTACAAAAATAGGTTTAATTGAGTGTATAAAAAAGGTTTGAGTGTACAAAAACAAGGTTTAATTGTGTACAACAAAAATGCTTAATTGTGTGTACAAAAAAAGGTTTAATTGAGTGTTAAAAAAAGGTTTAATTGAGTGTACAAAAAAAAGTGTAATTGAGTGTACAAAAAAAGGTTTAATTGTGTGTACAAAACAAAAAGGTTTAATTGAGTGTACAAAAAAAGTTTAATTGAGTGTACAAAGAAAAGGTTTCATTGAGTGTACAAAAGAAAAGGTTCAATTGAGTGTACAAAAAAAGGTCTAATTGAGTGTACAAAAAAGGTATAATTGAGTGTACAAAAAAAAGTTTAATTGAGTGTACAAAAGAAGGTTTAATTGAGTGTACAAAAAAACGTCTAATTGAGTTGTTGTGTTCTTGTTGTTCTTCTTGTAGTAGCTGCGTGAAATTAGAATGCGTTTTGATTCGTAATCTGTTTAAGCGTGTTAAGAAAAGAAGACAGAACAAGATAACACGTGTGATAGGGTTGATTAGCCTGGTAAAAGTGACCCTTCCCTACTCCCACTTCCGGCTCGCGCTTTTGGGACCGGAAGTGGAACAGGGATTGCTGGGAGCTTCCTCGGCATGTTTATTTATACAGATATATTTATATGAACATTATATGAGTGTACAAAAAAAAGGTTTAATTGTGTGTACAAAAAAAGGTTTAATTGAGTGTACAAAAAAAAAAGTTTAATTGAGTGTACAAAAAAAAGGTTTAATTGTGTGTACAAAAAAAGGTTTAATTGAGTTTACAAAAAAGGTTTAATTGAGTGTACAAAAAAAGGTTTCCTTGAGTGTACAAAAAAAAGGTTTAATTGAGTGTACAAAAAAACGTCTAATTGAGTGTACAAAAAAAGGTCTAATTGAGTGTACAATAAAAAAAAAAGTGGTTTAATTGAGTGTACAATATTTTATTATTTTTTTATTTGAAATTTGGAAATCTTAAAATTCTTTGCAATCTTTTGTGAAATCAACCCCTGGAATCATCATCTCATATTCAGAATTTCTGGATTGACATTGTTGATGTAACTTCCCTTCTTTAGCTTTACATGAACATTTCTTTTTGCAAATATTTTGCGTTTTTTATTTTGCTCACCCGACTCATTGCAACATGGAAAATCGAAATTTGTTTTTGCGATTTTCAAAAACGAATATGCTAAAAGCATGCTCCGGGGTCCCATTAGTAACCACGTCAAATTTGGTGGCCATAGCTCTATCCGTCCTTGGGTTACACGATGACAGATAGACATTTGGTGAATTACAGTAAGATATGAACAAAGAAAAATTTGTTGATGGTAAGGTTTAGTATGTTTCGCCAAAAGAAATAAGATTGTTGTTATTTCCTAACTTTTGGAAACTTACATCAATAGGAAGATATTAATGAGCCAAATCATCTGACAGGTACATACAGTCGTGGATTAACCATTAGGGTGAGTAGGCTTATGTCTAGGGGCCTCGAACTGGGGGTCGACCAGAGCAAGATATGGTTTAATTGAGTGTAAACGTGAATATTTGGGATGATATTTCAGTACTGTTTGCATATTTGTTATACATGTAAGCACATTAAACAATATACAACGATATAAGTTATTTATTTGACTTAACGTCACTTTATTCTATTCAACGAAGGGTGGGTCAGGGTTGCTTACTAAAGCTCATCCTAGAATCCCGGGTGGTAGATAATCCTTCATGGGGTACGTGATGTACATTCCAGTTCTTTTGAGGACAGCTGAATTTCTCATTTTTCTGTAGTTTAAATAATAAAGATTCACTAATATGTATTTACTTTGAATAAACACTTTTAAGCACTGTATACATAAGAAGAAATAATAACTGGAATTGCAACAACACAAAATTGTGCTTATCAAAATATTTCATTATTATATTTACAGACGAATTGACATGTTGGTATGGAGCATACACACTTTGGATATTAAATATCTACTAAGCTAAGCTTAGAGAGGTGCGAAGTGGCCGGACGGTAAAGCGCGCTAATGCCCTTGGAAAAGGCATGCATCCATCACTTTTCCCCCAGCTATGGGTGAATAGTAGGGAAGACTGGACTCCATAGCCCTGGGAGGCAATCAGTCTAGGAGAAGGATACATCTATATTCTAAACCAGCTTACTAGAAAATAGTGGCAACGGGTGAGCTCTATTAGCCACTACCTTCCTAAAAACCAACATGGGCATACAATCCTTGTCCTTGGAAAAGGCATGCATCCATCACTTCTCCCCCCCCCCCAGCTATTGGTAAATAGTAGGGAAGACTGGACTCTCTAGCCTTGGGAGGCAACCAGTCTAGGAGAAGGATAAATCGAAATTCTAAATTCAACGGGTGAGCTTTATTAGCCATTACCTTCCCCCAAAACCAATATGGTCATACAATCATGATGAGAGGAGAGGGGAAAGGCCTTTGTCCAGCAGAGGACCTGAAATGGATGATGATGGTATTTATAGACAAATTGACATTTTGGTGTATGGAGCATCCGTACTTTGAATATTATGTATTTACTTAGCCCAGTCTTGCACAGGGCTGCAATAGTGGGGCACTCAGTGAGAATCAAACTCATACGTAATGGTTTGAAGGATTCACCTGCTAACCATCACAATGATAGACAGTGGTTCCCAAACGGGGGAGAATTACCCCCGGCGGGGGGTAGTCCAAGGGGGGAATAAGGCTATTAGGTAAAAATAAAAGTCCAGTCTAGAGATGGGATTATCTGCACTTCTATCTATCAAGTCGAAGGCGCGAAATAAGCTCCAAGTTGAGAATGATTTAAAATATGTTCTCTCACTAATAAACCCACAAATCGAAGAACTAGTAGCAAAAAACAAGAACAGAGATCACATTGATGTGTATATCAGCTACGATAACAGAATTCTTTTTTATTTTTAATAAATTGGAATTTCAAATGATGTGTTCCTAATTATTTTCGCTTGCTTTCTTTGAGTAACAAATACAAAGCAACAGCTGTACAATTATAAAATTAAACTAATTCTTAGTATGAAGCTGTCTAATTATATGTAAAATAAAGTTATTATTTGAAATTATTCTTTGTTACAATTCAATAAATGGAAAGGGGGAATACTAGTAATCTTATTGACAAAAGTGCGGAATGACTCGAAAAGGTTGGGAACCACTGGTCTAAGAGAATTTTATTTATTATTTTAGTTAGACACTTGGAAACTAGAAAAATATCAATACCTTACCTGTCCATCCTTGGACAGGTAAGGTATTGATATTCTCTATAGTTGAACATTTTTGGCAAACGTCATGTTAACAACAATATTTTTAGAACATTTTAATTCAGTGTGAAAAAAAGTATACAATTTGTATATACAAGCACACATCATAATAATCATATTTACACAATATCTAGGGCCTATAAACATCATAATTCTTCTTAAAATCATTTACATTTATTGATAGCACTATATATTCTGGTAATCTATTCCAAAGTCCTACCACTCTATTGCTAAAAAAGAATTCAATCTACTTCTATTTGCTTCTACCGTATATATGTGGCCTGTCAGTCCCTTGTACCCCCTTCTAGTAAAAAAAATACATCAGGGTTTACTACTTCTAAACCAGTCATAATCTTAAATATTTCTATTAAATCTCCCCGATCTCTCCTATTTTCTAACGATGTTTACCCTAACACTTTTAGCCTATCCTCATAACTCATGCTTTTTAATTCCGGTACTAACTTAGTTGCACGTATTCGATCCCCGCATAACGTTCGTTTCTTTATTCATTTATACGATCGAGGCTGCTCGTTTATCAATCGCTAACACAGATTCCTGGCTGATATGGGTATCCCAATTAATAAATGTCTTTATAATTATCATACACATTAATGCACACACACACGCACACACGCAAACACGCACACACGCACACACGCACACACGTATATATGCTTGTGTGTGAATATTTGTAATAGTTATGTCTGCCTATATGTATGCGTGTGTGCATGTCTATAAGGTAAATATGTGTATGTATATAAAAGACCATGACTGCGAAATAAAACGACGCATAACGATAGGTTGGAAAACATTTGGTATGAATAGAGACATTCTGAAGAGCACCTTGCCAATGTGCTTAAAGCGTAAAGTATACAACGGTTGCATAATACCAGGCATGACTTACGGATGCGAAACCTGGAAATTAACAAAACGGGCTGAAAAGCAACTTAGAATAGCACAGAGAACTATGGAAAGAGCAATGACAGGGATAACTCAAAGAGATAGAAAAAGATCAACATGGATCAGAGGTGGGGTGGCTAGAGTGAAAGATATTATACAAATAATTAAGCAGCAAACATGGAGATGGGCTGGTCACCTAGCAAGAACAAATGACAATAGATGGGGGGAAAGACTAACAGATTGGTGCCCATGGGACAGTAAACGCCGTAGGAAAAGGCCAGAGACAAGATGGAGAGACGAGATAGAAAAGTGTGCCGGTAAGACTTGGCAGCGGTTAGCACAATCAAGGTCGTCATGGCAGGAGATGGGAAAGGCCTTTGTCCAGCAGTGGACTTATAACGGATGATGATGATGATGATGATGATGATGATATTAAAAGGTAAATAGAATATGTGTGAGTGTGTGTTTGTTATTTATGTCTGCTGTGTTCAATCTCTAGTTCAATTGTCTCCCCCCTCCAACCCCTGCTTCTCCCCCAACCCCTGCCACTGCCACACCCTGTCGCCTTTACTGTGCCCCCCGCCCCCCGTACAGTACTCCTCCTGACACTCTGACACGCCATGGTGAATAATCAAAATGATTTCATGTAGCAACTCTTCTTTTGGAGTTCCCAGCAGGGTTGCCATTTTGGCCACTTTATGGCCAAATTTGACGAATTTGGCCATTTTGAAAAGCATTTGGCCGCAAACGTTTTGGTTTGGTCTTATTTAATTTTTGACCTTTTTTCATTTACGTCGACCATTTTATTTTTAAAAAATATTTAAAAAATTTGAAAAGTAATTTTTTTATGCTTTCCAAACATCAATTTGTTATGGTTATGCAGGGGGTTCCATTTACAATGTAATTGTAATATATACTTGAATATATATACTTGAAATAGGCTTTTTTGACAGCAGTTAATTATGTCATTAAGCCAGCTTCAGGACTGGGTTTAAACTAATAAAAAAAATGGTAGTTAAATTTGGTATGTCTGATATCAGAATAAATATTATTTTTTAAAATATTAATATTCTCGGATGTGACCGTCTTTTCACTTAGGCTATTCCATGTGTTTGCTACTCTTGCCGAGAGGAAATTTTTCTAACACCAGTAGAGGTCTGAATTTGTAGTTTATGGCTGTGTCCTCTGGTTTTACTGATTGGCTGGCTATGTATATACGTAACGTGTTTATCACGCGTACAGGCCGCACCATTTCAACATTTGTGTCTAGAAAAAAACTTTTTTTTCTTTATTTTTCAAATTCCTCCCGAAAATAGGTTTTTAGTGAGGGGTTCAATTTACAATGTAAGTGTATGGTAAATTGGTCCCTAATTTGTGTCACGCTTTTTTTTCTTTTCTTTTTTGTTGAAAATTCAGACTTTTTAGTGATCCAATAAAAATGGTGTAGCTTATTCATTTATTACCACTTTTCCCCCAAATTTTAATTGATCACCCCAGCACAGCATGCAGCCAAAGACCCTGGTCACGTGACGGTTTCTATTGAGTCACTAACCAGTTAGATGTCTGAAACTGAAAGGTTTTGTTTTTTACCACAACTTTCCTCAGACCGTCATCGAAAAGTTGCGATAAAAAAACCACCTGAGCATTCAAGATAAAGGTAAATAGTAAAAATACTAGTGATTTACAATACTAATAATTCATCTAATAAAATTAATAATAAAATACCGTACAATTCGGCGGATAAGACGACACTTGATAGGATCGTCCAATAGGCCAGATACAGAAACAGTGACTAAAACAGTGAGCTAAAACAATGGAATTCGGGCTAAAATTGGGGTCTCGTCAGCGGATAAGACGACACTTGATAGGGTCGTCCAATAGGCCAGATACAGAAACAGTAACTAAAACAGTGAGCTAAAACAATGAAATTCTGGCTAAAATTGGGGTCTCGTCAGCGGATAAGACGACACTTTATAGGGTCGTCCAATAGGCCAGATACAGAAACAGTGACTAAA
>VCCN01007367.1:206181-237840 GCA_006491835.1 Architeuthis dux
ATTTATGCATTTCGTCATTGCGAGTGACGTCCTCAGAAGAAACTTGACGTGCGATAATCCATGTAGTGTGCTGTGAATGAAACGAGATGTGTTCACACGATGAGATATGAAATTCTGTTTTTTGTGTGTGCTGGTGGCCATTTTGTTTTATGCAAATGAGGTAGTTCTTTCCAACTTTTTCTTGGGGACATCTTTTTCTGAAAGAGGACATCCGTAGGAATATTTTGGTACCCTAAATGTAGAATCATGGAGGGAGGCGGTCCACGGTAGCTCCTGCTGGCCCCTGGACTATAAGGGTTCAATAAGACTTGATTTAAACATGCTCTTTGTCTCCGGTATGTTGTAGACAGCGGACATATGACAGGGGGGTCTTCCTCTGGTCACCCCTAGGGGGTAACGCCACTTTCTCAAGGCTTCAACTTCTCAAGAAGACTTCATGACGACACTAACACCTTACAATTTAGTTTACACACTACCAAAAATTCAATACGACTCAAATATCTTCAACTAACAAAGATTTCAACTGCCAACCTTTCAAGGACTGCACAAATTCTTCATTATTGTCACAAGACTTTCTACAGTAAGTCACATGAAGCACTTTTCTTGCAAAACTTCACATTCTTCCTTTCTGTGTTTTCTATTATTAAACATATGAAAATAAGAATTGTGTGTGCTGTCTTGTTTTGTCCACAGCATTTGGTCAGGCTAATTATAATTAGACCTAATTAATTATTCGACTTGGATTTAAAATCCTTATATTTGTAGTATTTGTAGTAGTTTCTGTTACTACCACTACTATCGGCAAAATTCACTTTCGCACCCCCATGCAGTCAGACAAGGGTGCTAACTCTCGAATCATTAACAAAGAGTGTTAATACCTATTTAGAAAATCGTGCACACGGATTTAAAATCAGATTTCTCTGCTTTCGATTTTTCTTTCGAATTGCTATTTCTTCCATTGTTTTTTAAACCTTTTTTAGCGTGAAATGTTTTCTTTTATTTCGCCATGAAATATACAAAGATTGCTCCATTCTTCCATTTTGGGAATCAAGCTGCTCCCCGTCCCCAAGATAAACAGCATTTTTTTTTAATTCAAAAATCACTATTTTTTCCCATGTGTGATTTTTTTTGTCTTTTGTGTGAATTTAATATACCACTTGTACGCGGAATCAAAATTCGATTCCTCTGCTTTTCTTTCGAAAATTGCTATTAAATGTTTTTCTTCTTTCTTATAAACATGTTTTTGCTCCAATTAAAAAATATATTTTCTTCAAATTTTAATGTGAAATAATTTTTGTGATTTTTTTTTGTTGAAATCGAAAGAAATGATTTCGTTTATTTTTTGGTAAAATCGAAGAAATATACAATGTTAACTCCCTTTGTTTTTGTTTTGAGAGTAACCTCCCTTGTCGTCTGACAGCTTAGGGTTGCGAAAGTGAATTAGCGCCCAATTCCGAAGAACCATTTCAATATATGAAAATTGTTTGAAAATTGTTTGAGTATTTTATTCAATTTAGTAAAATATTACATGCATTTCGAGTTGTGCCCCCGCCCTAATCTCGGCCCCCAAGTTCTTAGAAAGCGCCCCCCACACACACACACTTTCTAAGAACTAGAAACGCCACTGGGTAAGACCGCATGATGGTAAGAACATCCATTGCAGACAGATTCAATTGGTAAAATACAACGCACAAGGAACATCTTGTTAATTTTTCATGAACCTATGTTTGGATCCATGGAGTGTAATAGTCCAAAGGTGTTATCATACCTAGCGCTTTCGGCTAATCAATTAGCCATTTTCAAGGTCTTTGACAATTATTTTAATCACGGTGTATTTGGCTTACAACTTAGAATTTAATTTTCCCACCACTCAAAACATCACATGAACACAGTAATGGCTAATATATATATATATATATGTCATAACCCTCTTGACTACGGGGGTTAGCTTGTACTATTATTAGAAGCACTTTTTGTTGTCTAGACAGTTGGCATTGGAGTCAACCCAAGCGTCCATTTTTGCAACCTTTTTAGGCAATACTATTCAGTCGGGAGCAACTGGTGAACTAAGCCAGTAACACCTATTTCATGCGTCTTCTAAATCAGCCCATGAGAAGATCCCCTGAATCTTCTTAACACTAACTAGACTATTCTATTCTTCCTACCTATCTTCTAAAGTACTAACCACTGCTAAAAGCCACTAATACTAAAGGAATCAGACAACTGAACGAACGAACTTCTCATTGTGTGTTTTTCTACGTAGAAAATAAGGTAGGTTCCTTTTTCATTTACATTGTTTGTTTTACTTCGTGACTTCGTTTGAAGCACAAGTCATCACAATATATATACAATGTGAGGCTATTAAATAACTAGACCGGGCGTATGTAAGTGGAATTAGCGCTTGCATGCGCAAACCACATGGTATACATTGACCAATGGGCAAGCATAAATAACCTCTGAAAGTTTCTACGCGCTCGCGTCTTCAGTTCGCTCTTACTCATCGCTTGAAAAATGACCAGTCCAAAATTAAATTGAACAACGAATCATTTTTTAAAAATTGAAAACAAAAAAGAAAAGAAACGATTATCGAATCTTTTCTCCTGCTAAGTTTCAGAAGAACGTGCACGCGTATTTGAATGGTGCGAGAGGTTGATGCGTTGCTCGATTTTTTTCTGACCACAACCTCGATTTAATGATCGCAGGTTGATGACATTTGAAGAAATGATAATTTAAAAAATTGGTTGGTCAGTTAGATTTACTAGCTTTTCCTTATTTCATGAATTTGTTTGGAAAATGTTTACTAAACAGCCGTAACATGTACATCAGAAGACATACACCAATACACAAGGGTCGGAATATTGAAAATGGCCTAAACAGCCGTAACATGTACATCAGAAGGCATACACCATTACACAAGGGTCGGGATGTTGAAAATGGCCTAAACAGCTGTGACATGTACATCAAAAGGCATACACCAATGCACAAGGGTCGGGATGTTAAAAATGGCCTAAACAGCCGTAACATGTACATCAGAAGGCATACACCAATACACACGGTCAACACATGGAGCGCGACATAACCGATGAAATAGTAGAGCACATTCTGGGTCCTCAACAGCATGGATTCATTTCGGGCAATTCAACTGTGACGAATCTGCAAGAAGCTCTGTACTGAGGCATTGAACCACGCCCTGCCAATAGACGTGATCTTCCTTGAACGCCAGTCCCCCATGAACGCCTAAATTGTCTACGAACGGCTGCAAGAACAAAGTTCCAAGGGCTATTGTTATTTTTTCCGCGTTAAATTCAAAACATTTCCACGTTAGATTATCTAGGGACCTCAGAACGGCATTTTTTCTTCACGAATTCTGAAATTTTCTCTGAACACAAATTTTCAATTTTTTTAAACCTTATCTGTGAATTTATTTTTCAAGAATTTTATTTTCAAATTGAAGCAGAAAACGTTACCATTCAAAATTGTATTTTATTGAATTTGACTACAAAGGATATAATTTAGGTTTAGTATTTATGGTAAGCGTTTAGTGTCAGTGTTAGGGTTAGCAAACCTGTCCGTTTTTTACCGTAACGGAGACAACGTGTTTCTGTGAATCGGTCATTGTCATCGTGGGAAGAGGTCACTGGCAAGGTTCCGCATGGTTCAGTTGTAGGGCCCCTGCTATTCTCGATATTCATCAGTGATATCCCAGAACTATTGTTAAATTACCTACTCATGTTCGCAGACGGCACTAAACCATACCAAGCCACATTCGATGTATATGAGACCCACAACACGAACCCACAGAATGATCTGGACCAAATACAAGCTTGGGCCATCAAAATGCATATGATCTTCCACAACGAGAAATGCAAGGTTATGTACCTAGGACAGGGCAACCCTCGACGGAAATATACAATGAAGGACGTTGATGGTTCAACACACATTATAGAAGCTTTCGATGAAGAGAAAGTCTTAGGAGTAAGAATAGATGAAAAGCTAACTTTCACAGAACATATTCAAGCTCAAGTCAACAAGGCTAATCGAACGCTGGAAGCTGTGAAGCACACCATTAAAGCTTTGGACCGGGACTCATATTTCCATCTCTACAGGAGCATTATCAGTCCCCACTTAAAGTACACTTCGGTGATATGGTCCCCAAAGCTATAAAGAGATAAATATGTTTTTGAACATGTACAGAGAAGAGCCACCAGGCAGGTACAAGGCATCACACACAGTCCGGGGCCAACAGAGCCTAACCTGCAACCGCACCCATGATTCTATGAGTAGGATACCAAAATGTTCCTTAGAAAAAAGTGGGGAAGAACTACCTCATTTGCATAAAATAAAATGGCCGCCAGCACAAACCCAAAACAAACAACAGAATTTCATACCTTGTCTCCCAATTGACATATCTGAGTACTTTAAAGGGCTAAATCCAAGTCTACAATCCAAAGTCTATGGATTGTGGAATTAATTTTTGATGGAGGTTCCAACAGTGTATCTTGTCAGTTTGTATCTGTTGGGCATGAAAGAATAGAATGTGGACTACAAAGTTAAATTTCCCTGTAAAACGCTAAATACCTAGCTGCACGTTTTGGGCTGTAACTTTTCATGCCCAACCCATACAACACATACAAATATTGGAAAGCTGATAGAATTCTCTTTCTAACGATATATATATATATATATATATCCTTCATGAATTAAATCCACAATCCATAGACGTTGGAATTTCCTTGTAAAATGATGAAATACCTATAAATTAATTACTTTTATTGTAAAATAAAGTGTATTTTTGAATTCCTCATGTTTGAAAACCATTGTTTCTGCTTTTAAAGTACTCAGATATGTCAACTGGGTGACGAGATATGAAATTCCGTTTTTTTATTTTTTGGTGTGTGCTGGCGGCCATTTTGTTTTATGCAAATGAGGTAGTTCTTCCCAACTTTTTTCTTGGGAACATCTTTTTCCTGAAAGAGGACAACATTTTGGTAACATATTCATAGAATCATGGGGTGGGGGTGTAAGGTAGGCCCCCCCTCGCCCTCGGACTAACACCTTTCCTACGGAATGGGACTATCTGGCGTAAGCGATTAGGCGTGGGCGTTCTGGCGTGAGCGTTTAGGCGATATCTGATATTTGGCGTAAGAAGCACATTTAGCGACGGACGTTTTGGCTTAGGAAAAACAATGTTGATTGATTCATCATTATTATCCAAAGGTGAAACTTTTAAAAAACCTTAAAACTGTAAATTTAACTTTATTGAAAAATATATTTGTTTCAGTTCTATTTACATAAGACGTGTTGTTTACCTTGGAGCTTGTTGTTTTAGTCCTATTTATTAGTGTCAGTTTCTTCGCTGATAATGAAAGTATAATATTTTCATTAAATTTGACTAGTTTTTACCCTCGTCCTAATTTTAGTTGTTTTTATACAACTTATTAATTCGGGCCACTGTTTATCAAACAGACTAGACACAACTAATCGATCTACACAAATACTTCCAAACATTTTCTTACTTAATTAATAAGATTCAAAAAGTAAATGAAAGTAAAAATTATTTAAATTCAAATAACATTAAATATTTTACAAGCTTTTTGTACGATTTCTTAATTTTTTGTAACATTTTAAATCCCGAATAAATTTATCAGTTAGTTTAGTCTTACAACAACTTAAACAAGATGGCGTCAATGACGGGTGTCATGATGTAAGTTACATTCCAAAATTATGTTTTTATTCATTTTTCAAGTCTTTATCACGAAAATTCTGGCTTTTATTTCCATCTAAAATGCCTATAGAATCGGTATAAATCAATGGAAACCAATTTTAAGCATTAATTGTTGTATTAACTTTGTTTAAAATACTTGTTCCAGACACGTGTCCTTTTTTCACGTACAACCCGAGTTGCCAATTTAGATGTTTTTAATCTAAATCTGGATGTTTTTGGTTGTGTTTAGATGTCAGAAATTGCTATTTATTTGATTTTTAAATAAAATAAATCACTTTTTAAAATTTAATTTATAGTAATAAAATAAGTAATATTTTAATAAAGTAAATATTGACGGTTAAAGTCACATTTAATTTATTGATAATCTGATATTTCCTAGATTTTAAATCTAGATTCTTTTAGACTCAGTTTTAGATGTAAAATGAAAACAAATCTGGCAACACTGCAAACAACCTTCGCATTGTTTCACCTTTTTTTTTTTTTGTTGTTTAGTTTTAAAATAGTTTTCAAAATTAAACGAATGAAAGAATGATAATTTGTGAAATTTACAGATTATTATTTATTTATTTACTGTGAGAAATTATTAAATATGTGATTAAAGTCTCTAAAAGGATGAAACATGTTCGGTGTCTATTTGTCATCCGTCAAGGACAAATTAGGTTATTTACTTTTTTTAGTTATTTAAAAAAAAGTATTCATTAAATTAATTATATAATACAAACCAGAAATTCATCTTTTGTCTTTGTAAAACATTTTAATTAAATCAAAAATGCTTAAATGACAACCTTCACAAGGGAAAACTCGATAATGGTAAAGTAACTAAAATACTTCGCATCCGCAGTTTTGTACGATTGACTGAATGTAGGGTTCAGTTTAGTATTATATTTACATTGTAAATAGAACTCTCTTCCAGCACATTTTTTTACGTACAACCTTCGCCTTCATTCACCTTTTTTTTCTTCAATTTTTTAAAAAATTGTAAAATTAAATAAATGAAAAAATAATTTGTTTACAAACAAAGACTTTCAAAGTAACTATAAATGCTAAACTGGACCCTTCCTTTCCGTCCTTCTTACGAAATCGCGGCTGTGACTTTTTTTCTCTTTCAGTGCTTTTGACAGTATGGCAATATTTTCCTTATGTAATTTGATGTGTTTTTATTATTATTATTTTTTGCCAATCCTGACGTTTCCCGTTTCCTAATGTATGCCACTTTAGCTGCTGCTGATAGCGTAATCGGCCGAGTCGTCCGCTGCTGCTGATGGCGAATTTAAAATCAAGAAACAGGCGACAATTTCGAAATTTTTCCACTTTCTGAAGTGAAAATGGCTGAAGGACGTATACCTAAACACTACCCCTAGCTACCCTATACCCTAAAAATAGCAACAACCCTAACCCTTACGCTAAAAACACTACCCCTAACTTATCCTTTGTTTATTTGTATTTATCAAGCTTTTGCTTGAATTAAAAAAAAACACTAGTCTCTTGAATCACATGAAATTGACCGATACCAGTAGACCACTTAAAAAATAAAAACTGAAAATACTGTTCTGAGGAATCTTCTCGTCTCTTTCTTTGACTTTAAATTTGCCATTAGCAGCAGTGGACAACTCAGTTGATTCCGCTATCAGCAACAGCTGAAGTAGCAGCCATTTGGAAACTGGAGGTAATAATAGCTGTTTTCGCAAAGGAATCTGACCTTCATTTTCTTCAGGAAATTTTTAATTTTTGAGAATAATTAAGTTTTAGTTTTATGCCCATATACGTTTAGGCTAAGAAGATGAAATAATAAAAATATTAACGATTTATTTTAACCTTAAATCAACACTACCCTTTCTGAAGTTTATAAATTTAAAAACATGTTTGTTTTGTGCTGTTTTTTTTAACTGCAAGAGTTTTAATAATTTTATGCAATTCAAGAAAATTGGAAATAATTCAAACCAGTTTTAAGGTTTTTCCAGAAAATGGAAAATAAAACAATTTATTTTGCATTTTGCATAGACTTTTAGATCATTGTTAATTTTTCTCAATGAAATCTTTTGACAAATTAATTGACACTTTTTTTTTTTTGGGTCGCAGCATATTCACCAACAACAATTCAATGACATTTATTGAGATACAATTCACTGACATACATATTCAACGAGATCTTTAAAATTACAAAAATGTTAAGAATTAAACAGAATTTACTGGAATGAAAATATATTAAAGATTTAGCAATCGTTCGGTGGAGGGCCCATCCCGTTTTCAGCTATTTATGTACTTTTCAAACTTTGGATGAAAAAGCAATATGTGACAAGAGAAAAAACTTGTATAAGAATTATTTTTATTCTAAGAAATATATATCCCATTATTCATAAAAAAAGAAGAAAGGGCAATCTTTCAATCAATAAATTATATTTTCATGTTTAGAAATGGAGATGATTGCTAAATCTTTAATATATTTTCGTTCCAGTAAATTCTTTTTAATTCTTAACCTTTTTGTAATTTTAAAGATCTCGGTAAATATGTATATCAGTGAATTTTATATGTCGTGAATATGCTGGCTCTCATTTTTTTTCTCCTGCAACAAACGTTGCAAGGTCTATGAATGCCAAATTTACTTTCTTTCAGACCAAATTGCAAAAGGTTGAAAGCATAAATAGAGAGAGAAGGGAGGTAAGATAGAGAAATTTACAATTTCTAATCTATTTTTCAAGATGTCCTCATAGAACAAATGTCAAAAATTAGTCCATTTAACAAGGAGACTTTTGAGGAAACAACATTCTAAAATAAATTTCCTCATGAAATGCAATTATCGTTATAACGATTGGTTGTAGCAACACGTTTAACAGAGATTAAATTACTTTTCCAATCTGCACATTTACAAAGTTGGAAGAGGTACATGTATTTGCTTGTGTCTGTCCTGTTTTTTTTTTGTCCATACAATATCTCCAAAAGTTCTCAATGAATTTTGTGGAAGTAATATATTTTTAATATATTTTGGGGCGGATCGATTGAGAGATATTTTTATTATTATGCATGAAAAAAGGTTAAAAAATGAACAGTTGACTAAATTTGAATAACCCACTATTCGTACATAATGGAAAAGAGGTTAATTAAGAATTGATTAAATTTTGGGCAGACCCACAAATTTCTTAGTTACCTTCACTGCATCATAGCTATATCTCCAAAAGTTCCCAGTGAATTTCAATCAAATATTGTGGAAGTGTAGGCCATGAGCAACAGAAGAAGTGATTAAATTTGGGGATGGATCCAGGAACTTGTTTTTGATATTTTTATTATTCTGCAGGAAAAGAGGTTAAAACAAACAGTTAATAGAAAGGTTCAATTTAAATTTCAAGGGAAGTAACTCAATGTTTGTACTTTTAAAATTCTCTCTTTTCTTTTATTTTAATATTTTATTTCCATTCATTTTTTAGTGTACGGCGTTGGCAGAGGTATGCGCTCTCCGAGTGCTTTGTAGTTTTTAGCTGTAGTTTATTTCAGTTTTAATTGCTTTTTTAATATATGCATCAATTATTTTCTGTTCCTATGCATGTATATTCTAACATTTACTACTACTCCTTTATTTTCTATAGTTTTGAGAAGGGTCATTAATATTCAAATGGTTCTTCGGATGATTGAACTTCTTGTTGTGGTTTGTGTTGTAAACACAATGTTTCAGCCAATCCATTCTTTGGCCTTCTTCAGGTGTAAAATCCGAGTGTGATGGGGTAAACAGAAGTTTTGTTTTTAAAGGGGGATAACCCATATAACGGGTGTTTCTGTGTCTTTGTCTTGTCAGGTTTAGGTCTGTTGAGAAGCGGAAGTCACATCGGGTTGAACTCCAAATCCAGATTATTGACAGAGAACGATGTTGGAAGCAGAGAAAAATCAAAGAAGCAGCTCACATCAAAATGTCAACTAAATGCATTAGTCAGAGAAGTGCAGAGTTCAACCCGATGTGGCTTCCGCTTCCCAACAGACCTAAACCCGACAAGACTACAGGAGAACTACCTGTATTTGAATTCTATTGGATGATTTTGTTTTTTGAAAAACTAAAAAACTTGTTTCAGTGGAAGAGTCCATTGATTAAAATGGTGGGTAGGAGATCTTTTTATGAGCAAACTTGTTACCTTTAAGTGAAGAGTCCATGGTTATGGACAGAGAACCAAGAAAATCACACTGTTCATTATATAAGTAGATATATTTTTACTTAGATATATCTGCCTTTATTTTATTTCTCCTTTTTGTGTTCACTTTTGATATTTGACGAAGCCAAAAATAACAGCTAAAATAAAGTCATAAACAAAATACGCACAAACTTTCAAAGAACACAAAGATCTCTACATTAATTCTTGTAAATGAATAAATGACATTCAAATATTCAAGACCCTCTTTTAGGGCTGATTCAAATATTTTTTGTAATAAATTTAGAAATGTTAAATTTCTGAAATAAATAATGAATGACAAAAGACTGCATCATGAACAGTCTCTGAAATACAGCAATACCTTGAATAGTGCGGTTTTGATTAGTGTGGATTTTGATGTAGTATGGTTAAGGTATTGCTGTACAAATTGATGTAGTATGGTTACAGTATTGCTGTACAAATTGATGTAACTGAGTATAAGCTGAAAAAAACACATTAAATTATAATAAGACCATGAACAGTGCGGTTTTGATTAGTGTGGGTTTTGATGTAGTACGGTTAAGGTATTGCTGTACAATTTGATGTAGTATGGTTACGGTATTGCTGTACAAAATGATGTAACTGAGTATAAGCTGAAAAAAACACATTAAATTATAATAAGACTATGAACAGTGCGGTCTTAATTAGTGTGGGTTTTGATGTAGTACGGTTAAGGTATCACTGTACAAATTGATGTAACTGAGTATAAGCTGAAAAAACCCACATTAAATTATAATAAGACCATGAACAGTGCGGTTTTGAACAGTACAGAAAATTTTGGAATGAATTAACAGCACTAATCAAGGTGTAACTGTATACTGTACACTTTGGTTAATGTACCTTGTGTATGAGAATGAACACATACACAATAATTTATTATGTAGCGATATACATCGACACCTACTGATATTTCACCAGCTCTGGAAAGTGGCTACCAGATGAGTAACACAGCACTAATCCATTCCATCTTGTTAATGCTCAACAATGACATCATATATTTTAAAATGATTGTTTGCACAATCTCTATTTATGTTATGTTATAATGACCCCCATATAGCGCTACATTTTTTTAGGAATGTATCTAGAGTGCCAACAGAGGTATTACTGTAATTCCTCTTCTAAACCAAACATAAACGCTTAGCAGGGGTGGGTAGTAACATCATTGCCACCCTTAAAAGTTTGTTACCCCTGCCCAAGGGTGGGTCGTTGGGTAAGGAAGAATTGATTATATTTTGGGGTGGATCCAGGAATGTGTTTTTGATTGAGAGATTCTTTTTATTATTCTGCATGAAATTGACTAAATTTAAATTTCAGGGGAAGTAACCCACTATTCGTACATAATGTGAGAATTGCGTTCCTTCCCCCGTTGATTGATATTTTATTTTCAATGACTTTATAGTTAGTGTACGGGATTGGCTGAAGTAGGCACTCTTTCAGTGCTTTCTAGTTTTTGCTTGTTCTTTTATTAAAAAAAATACTAGTATGGCCGGTACTTTTTATCCCCTGCCACTCGTCAATGAAATATTTTGTTGCAAAAACCATCTCTGCCACACATCAATGAAATATTTTGATGCCATAACTATCCCTACCACTCTTTAATATTTCTCTAGTTCTCAAACATAAACAAACTCCCTGCCACTTGTCACTGATATATTTTGATGCAAATTTTGCATCAAAATATTTCATTAACGTGTGGCAGGGATAAAAAGTCCTGCTGTGTATGGTGTTAGCTGAGGTATATGCTCTCTGAGTGCTTTCAAGTTTTGATTTGGCCGCTTGTATAAAAAATACACGTCTAGAAATGAATTTTGTGAATTTCCTGCTTAAATCATCGAATGTAACAGAAAAGTTGCATGTTTAAATCTAAATTCTTTCTTTAATCTTTAGAAATGCTTTGAAATTAGTTTTTAGTGAATATGTTTGTATTAAGTTGTTGTTACATATGAAATGTCATTTTTTTTATTAATACAGGCGTCCCCCGATATAACGCGGTTCGCAATATAATGTGGGGGGACCCCAACACTTTTATGTTTATTATTGCCCACTCGTCTAGAAAACTCTGAATAAAAACAGGATTTCCCTTTGAATCGATAAACCCAGGTTGAGCGCTATTTTGCTACACTGTGAGTTCATTGGAGGACAGAGGTGACACAACTCCCCCCTCACTAAGAAATATATTTGACTTACGTCAGCAAGCCAACTATAAAAATGAAATGAATTGGACAAAAAACCAGGGTTCTAGACTAACTTGTCCCGAACCGAGAGTTGACTTTGTTTTTCTACCGTGACAAGAACAATCCTCAGCAAATTTTTGAAAAAAAGTTATCTTCCTGGGACACCTCCGTGACTGAAGTGATTTTTAAAAAAAGAAAATTTAAAAAAAAAAAAATCTCTTCCGTCCCGGAGGCGTCCCCTAGAAAATATCTGTTCATCTCAAACACATTTTTACTGACAATGGGACAATGTTAATTTCAAGCCATGCAAAAAACATTTCAGTAATCAATGACCGAAAAAGAATTAATTTCAGTTCTTTTACTCAGGAGCTCAGGTAGCAAAGTGTTAAGTCATTGATATAAATATGTAAATATTTTGTTTTTGTGGCAAGGAAATGGAAATGGATTCGCCCGAGGAAATGACCTGCTTGAGGTATGGCAAGAAAAGCCGAGTGAAATGGGTCGCCGACATATATTGACAAAGTGGAACGTGGGTGACCCGTATGTTGAGCGCCAGCAACCTGGATGTGGTAGGTTGCTGGCTATAACAGGCCCAGGCGGCAAGGGCTCAGTAGTTCACTCTTGACTCACCGCTTGAAGCCACGCTTGAATCGTGTTTGGGACTTATACTGTGAATGCCATTGTAGCCACTCGGAGTTCATGATAAGCAAGGAAGTGTCCCTTGAAGGAAGCAGTGCTGCAACATTGACATGCCGTTGGACTAACTACTACAGTTTTTAAATGCAGAAATTTAGTATACTATATACTGTAGTTATTTTGGTGCAGATAAAAGCTATGGATAAAATAGCAGAGAAGATTGGGCTCTAGCCTTGGGAAGGCACCCAGTCTAGGAGAAGTACAACTCTGATTCCCAAACCAGAGAGTGGAGCCCCATCCTGATGCCAAATGTATCGCTCTCTTCTTTCCTTTGGATTACATCAAGGCCGAGATAGGGATTCTGACGACTGGGCATCCCAAGATCTTCCATACTTCGCCCAGGCATTGTGTGGGGGGGCACTCACAGTGTTGTTCCATTGTCTGTAGAGACGGAACAGAGACCCGTCGTTTTATTTAATTAAAAAAACAATAAAAAATGCCTTTGTTCAAATCCCATTTAGTTTTTATACGATAGACAATGTTTGCCGTCTCTCACTTATCGCCCGCCCTTGAATATCACCCATCCCCACCCTGCAGTTATTGCAGCACGGTTATAATGCAGTTAGCTTTTTTGGACCCCAGCACCCACGTTATAACCGGGGATGCCTGTAGTGAGATGAAATGTAGGATGATCAGTAAAAGTACGAATTATGGCTGCCCTATTATTGAACCTTTTTATTTAGTTCAAAATGCTTGAAAAGGTGATAAATGTCAAGTGGATATGGAGGATTCTGCAAGACTTCATATCCCAATTCTATAAGCTTAGACACAGTCAAATGAGTGGTGTGGGATGTGGCTCTGTCATGGAGCATTTCACTCAGTTCATTCGGGGCCTATTTTTTTTCTGTCATTTTTTGACCACTGATGTCAATAATTCTTCACTATGCAAGCCGATGTGTGATATGGCAATACTGGGCTTGTAACAGATTTTTGAATTTTTTTTTTTTTAAATTAAATTAAATCACATGAATTTATCTAAATGAAGTGATTTCCAATTATTGATAACGATGTGTAATTTTTTCATGCTCTGTGATTATTGTAATGTTTTGTTTGTTTTTTTTTTGTTTTTTGTTTTAATGTTGACAAGAAACTATTTTATAATGAGATGCCCATAGAGGCATTATATATAAATAAATATATAAATAAATCATTAACGACAGGTTTGGACTTCCCTCAAAGTTTATTATTGGCATCCATATGTCCAGAACTAAACCTATTGAACCAATGCTGAACAGTTTGCGCTGTAATGTTCGCTCCAAATGCTTTGTTGATATTATCAGTAGCATTATATTCTAATTTTAAATCATACTGGAAATTTAGTTTAACTTTTTGGGTAGACACCATTGCTGTTAAGGACTCAAAAATCTCCTACCGGGATCTACCATAAAAACAGCCAAATTATTCAAAGGCCATCACAACTTCTAAATTGAGCATAATAAAACAATAAAAGTTACGACTTGCATGTTTTTATTCACATCACTATCAACCGGCAACTCGTTTTAATCGTATTTGGTACTTCTTTGGACAGGGTTTTCTTTTTAAGTTGCTACATATATATACTAAATACAGTCTATATATTATATATACTGTATTTAGTACCTGCAAACACCAAAAATAATTTAATTTTTGTAATAAATAATATAACTTGTTTTTTTCAAACTCATTCAGCAATAGTGAAGAAGTATCAAGCGAATTAATTTCTTTGAAGCAACTTTTTGTTTATACAACAAATTGACAGATATTTCGCACTTGATGTCTAAATTATTATATGCGTATTCAAGTTGTCCAGTTTTTTTATACTAAAGTGCACTAAAGCATAGATGCTTTCCAATTCTCATCTACAAAAACTTCACCCCCCAAATAAACTCCCATCTAAAATAACTGCCCATGGACGATCTATCGTGTGAGCGATCTTACTGTAGATCCCGGTATGATAATGAATTATACCCCTAATTACATTAGTAAATCTTTCACTTTTAGCATTATTCTCTGTTAAAAAAATAAAACAACATTTTATGTGTAACAACCTAATACTCTTCATTGTAGAGATATTGTTTACATTTTCTTTTTGTGTGTTGTAAGGATTTTATTGCTTTTTTCAATATGGAATTCTGGAAATGATTTTATTTTAGCAAATAGTTGAATTCCTAGTTCTTTCTGATTTTTCTAAATAATTTGTCAAGCTCTTTTCATTTCTGTTGATCAGCCTTTAAAGTACTTTTAACATTGCAACCTTAAAAATATTGTCAAACTCCAGCCCATTGGAGTTGACTTTATTTTCACCTCATAACAAGAACAATCCTCACCTAATTCCAGGGGAGTAAACTCTTCTCTGTTTGTCAAGTTAAACCAAACTGATATATAAAATTAATATTTCCCTACCGTGATTTGAAATCATGACCAAATGATTGCTAGGTGGCTGTCTTACCAACTGAGCTAAACTGACACTTTTATATAGTATGAATTTATTTATTATATATACAATACAAAAGTTACAGTAATCATTTTCAGTCAGAGTAGGAGTGGAGTTTGACCCTGCAGTAACCAGTCTTGTTATGTTTTATATTGACTAAATTTATTTTTTATTGACTAAATCATTTATTTATTTTCATCTCATATTTCTTCAATTTATGAGAAACAATAAACATATTGGTTAAAACTTTTAACATACATCATCTTGTGATTCATCTGGACATATAATTAGTGATGTTTTCTAGGGTCATTGGGTGTTTCAACAATCAGACACCCTCACCCAGGCAACCCAACCAGGGTGGATCAAGTCTGGCTTGTGTCCAGGTAGCCCTACGACACTGACGGCTCTCCTCTCCTCTCCTGATCACCAGCAACCTTGAAGCAACTTCTGCTGCCTCGGTGGCCAACTTGATGGCCCTTCACCTGCTGGTTTCCTGTGACGTGCAGCATATTTCAGGCCCTGCAGAAGGACTGGCCAGCGAACCCCCCTGCAATCCCATCACAATGGGATTGCACCTCGCTCACCACTCGTTGCTTCAGCATTCTTCCTCTAGCCCAAGTACTTAGCCCTTTTGTTGGCCTCCTCAAGTCTTAAACCCTGGATTAAGAATTTTATTTGATGGGGGTCTTGTCTTTCCTAAGCTGGTGCTTAGTGCTCCACTGCCCCCCCCCCCCATCTTGTCCAGGCTCTTCTCCAGCTGCCGCCAACACATTCCAACCATCCTGCTGGCTCGCAACTCCTTGACCGACGGTCAATCCTAATCCTGGATCAGTGACTTCCTGCTCTTCCCCTGCACCTTGTTGTAGCAAAGTGTTGTTCTCTGTCCCAGGCCAGCCCTTCCATGAAATCAGGGCTCCAGACTAACATTTTTCACTACCGTCCTAGAAAATAATTTTAACTGTCCTGAAGGAAATATAAATGGTCCCAAAATCAAAATGTTGTTTCTTTACTTTATTATCATCGTTAGTTGTTAGTAGCATAATAAAATCACCATTAAAATGTTGAGGAAATAAATAATTCCAGGACAGAATTGATTTTTTAAAAAATCACTTGCATCCCAGGGAAGATATTTGTTCGTCCCGAACACATTTTTACTGTCCCCGGGATGATGTTAATTTCGAACCCTGCCTGAAATACTGTGCTCACCGGCACCCTCTGCCTTAGTTGCAACACCATCACTAAATAAAATAATTCTTTCATTTATTCAATAGGTTTCTTGGTGAGGACTACATTGTCTTCCAAATTTGGCCGTTTTTTATTTATTCTCAACTACAGGGATATCATATTTTTGTTTCTTTTGACTTTGATATTTTTTTTTTTCATTCACCACAATGTGTTATTTTGAATTCAAATTATCAGCGATCGAGATAAACATGGGGTTAAGAAGGAATTGCTATTGTGGAAATGTAAAGTTCAGAGTTTTAACACACATAAAAAGGTATTCACACTTAAGAGGGCTAACATATAGTAATTTAAACTTTGAGCTACAGCATGGGGTAAACTATCAGAATGTAAATAGTGAAGAGCACATCAAGGGAGGTTACTCTTTTTATACTCTACTCATTTACATTGTGCACACTCCTACAACTAGGCCCTGTCGGGCCTAGAATACACCGACTGCATACCCTGCAGAGGGGTAAGACCCACCCAAAACAGGCGCCACTTGGTTTTGCACAAAAGTCGCAAGACTCTATTTAAAAAAAAAAAATAATCGTTCACCAAAGTCACAAGTCACAAGTCGCAAGACGCTAGTTAAGGAAAAATATCCTTTCACCAAAGTCGCAAGACTCTACTTAAAAAAACAATAACTGTTTACCAAAGTTGAAAGACACTATTTTGGGGAATTTAAACTGATTTCGACATTAATTGACCCATAAAGAGTTGATATGCCGCTAAACAAATCAATCAATCAATCAATCAATCCTACAACTCATTTACATATAACAAATAAGTTCAAATGGTTCTCCGGACGATTGAACTCCTTCTTGTTATTTGTGTCGTAAACACAACGTTTCGGCCAATCCATTCTTTGGCCTTCTTCTGGTGTAAAATCCGAGTGTGATGGGTTAAACTGAAGTTATTTTTAAAGGGATAACCCATATAGCACATGGCCCGGGTGATTCTGTGTCTTTGTCTTGTCGGGTTTAGGTTTGTTGAGAAGTGGAAGCCACATCGGGTTGAAATCCGCACTTGTCTGGCTAATGCATTTAGTCGACATTTTGATGTGAGCTGCCTCTTTGATATTTCTCTGCTTCCAACATCATTCTCTCTCAATAATCTGGTATTCCTCCTAGAGAGGAAGATGTTTGCCGTTCTCTCTCCAAATATGGTCGGCGATAACCGATTTATATATCTCGCCCCTGATTATGACTTTCTTGTGTTCATCAAGTCTGACCTTGAGGGGGCAGACTGTTTCTCCAGTATAGATAATTAAAAGTAAAAACTAGTCAAATTTAATAAAAAGTGGTGTGTTACAATACTTCATCCAATAATAATAAAGATTGATTTATAAGAATTAATAAGTTGTATAAAAACAACTAAAATTAAGATGAAGGTAAAAACTAGTCAAATTTAATAAAAAGTGGTATGTTATAATACTTCATCCAATAATAATAAAGATTGATTTATAAAAAAAGACTACTCGGTCTCACACAACTTAAATATGCTGCAGAGAGTCGGTTGTAAGGAGTGAGTTTATCAGTGTAAATCAGCTTTTGCTACTCCATGAAGTCTTTGTGGCTGATTGGTAAAAGCAGCTAGGCATAAACTAGTCTCCCTCTGGCGATGAGGGCGTGAGTTAGATTCTCACCGAAGGCTTACTCTTTATTTCCGATTGCATTATTATTTGTTGCCAATAATAATAAAGATTGATTTATAAGAATAAATAAGTTGTATAAAAACAACTAAAATTAGGATGAAGGTAAAAACTAGTCAAATTTAATAAAAGAAATCTATCTCTATGTAACCTAATTTGGCTTAAAGGATTCTACCTGAGAAATCATAACGTTACCATGAAAATTTTCCAAAAGATTAACAGCTTTTAAAATTATTTCTAAAAATGTCAGAAAGTTGGTAAGAGTAAGCAAAATGTTCTGCATTAATGATCAGTTGATATTAATTTCTGGGCTGAGTTTTTTCGGTTTTCTTCTTGTAATAAAAGCAAATGAGACTCCTGGGACAAAATTTGAAAAAACAAATTGATTAAATTAAATTCTATATTCCACTGACTCACACTACCTCCATTAGAAAAGAAAATATTTTGGAAGTTGTTGAATTATGACTATCATAAATTGTTTTGTTTTTTTGAGATAAATTTGATGGGATTATTTCAAAGACTTTTTCCCCCTTGAATATTCTCATCAAAATCATCTAAAACAAAATCTCGATCTTTATTATTATTGGATGAAAAATTGTAACACACCACTTTTTATTAAATGTGACTAGTTTTTACCTTCATCATAATTTTAGTTACAACAACATTAGTGTGAACTGAACACAGATTTGGCCCTGTCAGCTGGGGCCTAGAATACGCCAACTGCATCCCCTGTAAAGGGTTAAGACCCCCCCACAGGGGCCACCTGTTCTTTCAGCAAAGTCGCAAGACTCTATTAAAAGAAAAATAACCTTTCACCAAAGTCGCAAGACTCTATTAAAAGAAAAAAAATAACCTTTCACCAAAGTCGCAAGACTAAAAAAACCTCTGACTTTCGGAATTTTAAACTGATTTCGGCATTAAATGACCCATCAAGGGTTGATCTGCCGCTAAACAAATCAATCAATCATTGAACACCTCAGCCTTAGTTTGAACTTGGCTCTCTGATTTTGTGCTGCTAACTGTTTGGCCACCCACGCCTCCACGTATATTATGGTTGCAATAAAAATTCAACACATGATGAAATGATTTGGTCTCCAGTACTCCCCCCCCCCTCTGCCAACATAATTGCCTTTTTTTACTGTTCCAAAAAGAAGGAAGACAGCTGCTGTTTTATAATGTCTAAACCTTGCGATCTCCCTCGTCTTCCAATGTCTTGTTCTACCCGATTCCTCAGCCCACGTTGATGTGAAACTATCAACCAAAACTGTCAACATACTCAACTTCAGTTTTTAAGTGAGTCTGCCTACCTGGCTATGTATTTACGTGTTACGCGTACAGGCCACACCAATGGAGCTAGAGGGATGAAAATTTAAACATTTACTCATTATTATGTCTAGAAAAAAGTTTTTTTGATTCTTGAAAATTCCACCCCAAAATAAGTTTTTGTGGGTAGTGGGCTTAATTTACAATGTAATTTTATGCTAAATTGGTCCCTTAGTTTGTGTCCAGCAGTGTTCCCGCTTGATTTTTTTAAAAATCCTGACTTCTTAGTGACCGCTGCCCAACAAAAGGCGAGAGATGTAACTTATTTATGATCACTCCTTTTTTCCAATTTTTTAATCGATCACTCCCAACACAGCAAGCTGCCAAAAGATTGTTAGTCAAGTGATGGTTTCTATTGACTGATTAACCAGACCTATTTTAAATATATAAATCGGTGGTGTCCATCCATCTGTCTGTTTTCCTGTCATGCTATAGAAACCACCTAAACATGGGCGCAGTTTTATAATGTATAAACCTTCACCCCCATTTTTTTCTAGCCAATTCCTCGGCACACCTTAACATGAAAGGACTTTTTCGTTATTTTATTGAAGATTTCTTTCTTTTCATTCTTCCATACATGTGGAATCTCCACCCACCCGGTAAATCGCAATAGATGACATCATCCATTGATCTGAGACGACTTGTAAAGTCTTTTATTAGAAACCGTCAACCAAAACTGACACTGTAGGTTTCTTCAGTTTTTAAGTGATTCTGCATGACTAGGTAAGGGATGTGTCGTGCATATGGCCGACACTAATGGAAGTAGAGAGTTGAAAATTTAAACATTTACTCCTTATTATGTCTAGAAAAAAAACTTTTCTTTTTTACCCCCCCCCCCCCCCTAGGTATTTAGTGTGGGGTTCAATTTGCAATGTAATTTTATGCAAAATTGGTCCATTAGTTTATGTCCGGCAGAGTTCACACTTGTTTTTTGAAAATTCAGACTTTTTAGTGATCATTGCCCAACAAAAGGCGAGCAAAGTAACTTAATCATAGAAAAAACTATTTTTTGTTTTTTGAAAATTCACCCCAAAATAGGTTTTTAAAGGAGAGGGTCAATTTACAATGTAAGTTCATGCTAAATCACTCATTATGTGTCCAGCAGAGTTCACACTTATTTTCTGAAAATTCTGACTTTTTAGTGATCCAACAAAAAGTGAGAGAAGTAACTTATTCATTGATCACCCTTTTTCCAATGTTTCAATTGATCACCCCCAACACGGCATTGCTGCCAGAAGACATTGGTCACTCGACGGTTTCTATTGATGACTAACCAGACCTGTTCTTTCTTTTATTAGTTGACTTGTTTCTTCTTCTTCTTCCATACACGTTGTGGACATGTCCGCCCCCACCCTGTAACTCTCAATAAATGACATCAACCATTCAATGTTTGGGGGAAAACGAAATAAACACCTTTTGGCTTAGATTTTCGTCTTCTGTAAAGAAAGAAAAATATTTTCTTTTACAAAATTATAATAAAGAGAAAAACGGCTAAACTGCCTTTTCAGACCCCACCAAGAATCAGCCTATTCACATCTGTGAATTCAAAATAAACATCAAATATTTTATAAGGAGTGTATGTGTGTGTTGTATATATATATTAGTAAGTAGTCAGAACTATGCAACATAATTATGTATAGATATATTAGTAGACCTGTTTTCAACCGAAGAAAGCTGTGTGTATGTATATATATATGTGTGTGTGTGTGTGTATTAGTAAGCAGTCAGAACTGTGCAACACAATTGTGCATAGATATATTAGTAGACCCCTGTTTTCAACTGAAGAAGGCTCAATATGTTAGTAGAGCGAATATTGGAGAAATAATTGTTACTGGTTCATAACAACCTGTACAGCCGGTTTCACATTAGATCATCAGATGAACAATTAATGGTTTTAATAATTCCTTTTGATTTGAGTAGTCCTATTTGATTAGTGCAAATAAAAATGCCCCCCCAAAATAGGACTACTCAAATCAACCAATAAGAACACTGCACGGATTATTACACCAAATGAATCTATAAATGGAATTATCAAAATACCATTAATTGTTCATCTGATGATCTAATTGTGAAACCGGCTGTACATGTTGTTATGAAACAATAAATATTATTTCTCATATATATATCTATCATCAGCCATTATAAGTTCACTGCTGGACAAAGGCCTTTCCCATCTCCTTCTATGACGACCTAGATTGTGCTAACCTCTGCCACGTCCTACCGGCAAACTTTTCTATCTTGTCCCTCCATCTTGTGTTTGGTCTTTTCCTACTGCATTTACTGTCCCATGGGCACCAATTGGTTAGTCTTTTCCTCCCATCTATTGTCATCTTTTCTTGCTAGGTGACCAGCCCATTTCCATTTTTGCTGCTTTATTATTTTTATTGTATTGTATATTTGTATTTGTATATCCTCTTAGAGTTATTCCTAGCATTGCTCTTTCCATGGCTCGCTAAGTTGGTTTTCAGCTCATTTTGTTAGTTTCCATGTTTTGCATCCGTAAGTCATGGCTGGTATTATGCAACTGTTATATACCTTACACTTTAGGCCCATTGGCAAGGTGCTCTTTAGAATGTCTCTATTCATACCAAATGCTTTCCAACCTATCGTTATGTGTCGTTTTATTTCGCAGTCATGGTCTTTCTCTAGCTTTATTACCTGCCCTAGGTAGATATATTCATCAACCTCATCTCTCCTATCTTTATGACCTTTTGGGGGACTTTATCGTTTGTGCAATTTGTATTATATTATATCTGCCTTGGAAAAGTACATGAGACTTGAACCTTTATCCTTAGTCCAGTTCCTGATTATTATACAAATAGATATTTCTTCATTAACATACCTAAGTCAAGGTAAAACTCTTAGGATTTCGGGTGCCAAAAGTTCATGTCTGTTCACACAATATATCCAAAAGTCCTCAAAGAATTTCAATGAAAATTTGTGGAAGGGTGGGCAATAGGCTACAGAAGAAGTGATCCATTGCTCAGTTACCTCCCTGACAATGGTGTTGGCAGAGGTATGCACTCTCTGAGTGTTTTCTAGTTTCTTTTCATGACTTAAGTGAATTCTAAATAACTATCAAATATTACAATAAACTATGAAAATGAAAAATATTGTGTATTGGTATAGGACAGTGGTTCCCAATTTAGCTAGTCCATGGGGGGGGGGATAAGGCTATAAGGTAAAAATAAAAGTCCAGTCTAAAGATTGGGTTTTCTGTACTTCTATCTATCAAGTCGAAGGCTCGAAATAAGCTCCAAGTTGAGAATGATTTAAGATGTGCTCTCTCTCACTAATAGACCCACAAATCAAAGAACTAGTAGCAAAAAAACAAGAACAGAGATCACATTGATGTGTATATCAGTTACAATAGCAGAATTCTTATTCTTTTTGTAATAAATTGGAATTTCAAATGATGTGTTCCTAATTATTTTCGCTTGGTTTCTTTGAGTAACAAATACAAAGGAGCAGCTGTACAATTATAAAATTAAATTAATTCTTAGTATGAAGCTGTCTAATTATATGTAAATTAAAGTTATTATTTGAAATTATTCTTTGTTGCAATTTAATAAATGGAAGGGGGGGATGAATACTAGTAATCTTATTAACGAAAGTGGGGGAATGACTCGAAAAGAAAGCATAATCTTTTCAGAAAAAGATGTCAAAGTGGGCTCCACATTTCTTTGGTATTTCCGAGAAGCCTTTTTAAAGTAATCATTACTCTGGACGTAGCCAACTTTTTGTGCTCTGTCTGGTAAGGAAGAAAGTGATGGCAATGCACTACAAAATGTTACAATCTGGATCTTTCTAGCTTTTCTAGATCCTGAGATATAAGGTCTCAAACATCAAATTTAAAAAAAACGACAAAAATGCATCATTTTTAAAGGCAAAAATGTACATGGGGAACAAGCTGCACAATTTTCTACCATGAACCACTGAAAAGAGCAATGTTTAAAATACTTGGGGCTAGATTTTCAAGTTGGTGTCTTGATTCTTTCATGTTCTAATCAGTGGTTGAAATGGGGGGGGGGGATACAGCATATACCTACATCTCAATTTCCATGTTTTTTGTATGTTCCATGTCTATTAATGGAGACTTTAACATATACCTAGCGCCCAGATTCTAACCTTACCTTATACCTAGTTCCCAAACCCATTTCCATCACTGATCCTAATAGAGCTTAGCAATTTTGTTTAATGACCCATATGTATTATATGTACCTAACAAAAGTACACGAGACTTGAACCTTTGTCCTTTATCCTGGTTTCTGATTATTATACAACTAACCACTTCCTCATTAACATATATCAAGGCAGAACTCTTAGGACTTTGGGGGCAAAATATATAACTCCTTTTCTGTAAATGGCTGTCAGCAACAGGATCAATTACTGAATTTGTTGATGAGTGAATTTGATTTGTACAAAGGTCAACAATTCCTAGTCCTGTCTCTTGGGATTTCTTTTAGAGGAAATGGAATCTCTATTATAATAAGCAACGTGACACTTAATATCTAAGACTTGTCAATTTGGCTAAATGAGTTATTTTTCCATGGGGAAACGCCAGGTATCCCTGCTAATTTATACTAAATTATATATTTCTATAATTTATTCATAAATAAATTATCCCATCATTCTTGATGGCTACTATGCCATGCAATGATAAGTGCCCAACGAACCATTTTTAAAAATTTGATATTTTTGTTATTTTTAGAGCTACAATGCTCAGTTCTTTTTATTTTGAAGCTTGAACACTCTATGAATCATAATGCAGAGTGTTCAAGCTTCAGAATTTTAAAAACTGAGCATTGTAGCTCTAAAAATAATGAAAATATCAATTTTTTTTTTTTTTAAATGGTTCGTTGGGCACTTATCATGCACTTATCATGCACGGACACTTGTATTCACTCGTGTTTGTCTGTCTGTTTATCCACATACTATCTCCAACAGTTCTCATTGAATTTCAATGACATTTTGTGGAAGGGTGGGTTTAACCCTTTATAGGGAAAATGACTATATATATGATCACTTAAATTGCCAGCATGGTGTCCCGCTTCACATGCAAATATTGTAGCCACAAAGACAACATAATCTGCACCACTGTGGTCTGCAAGCTTTGCAAAGTAGACTTGTGCTTGAACAAAGACAGACACTGTTTTGAGTCCTACCACACCCCATTAAATTAGCCTGTTTTTGGCCTGCACAATACAATTTTAAAATCAACCCGGAGGGATGAGAAATGGATTTTTTTCACAATATTAAGCGCCGTCATCAGTGGCACAGTTGAGAAGCGACCTTCATCCGAATAAGATCTTGTTGAGTGTTTGGTGGGATATGCAAGGAAGTATCTATTACTAACTTTTAAACGATAACCAAACATTCACAGCTTAATGTGTCTATGTGACTATGATCACCTGAGAACCCGTCAGCCACATGCAAATATTGTAGCCACAAAGAGAACATAATCCGCACCAATGTGGTCTGCAAGCTTTGCAAAGTAGACTTGTGCTTGAACAAAGACAGAAACTGTTTTGAGTCATACCACACCCCATTAAATTATCCTGTTTTTGGCCCATACAAAATTTAATACATATTTAAAATTCAACCCAAGGTGTTATTTTTTTTGTCAATATCAATTTTTTTTAATATTTTATTGAATGTTATTCTTTAATTCTATGTTTTATTTAACTTTCTACTTTAATTTTTAAGTTTTTTTATATTTTCCATTTTTGGTCAGTTTTTGGGCGAGGCACCATATATTATCACTTCATCATAAACAGAAAAAATTCAGAAAACTTGCAACTGAATATATCTTGTAATTAGGTCTAGTTTAACATACAAAAAGGTTGTTTTGATATCTAAAATAGTTTTAGTGGTGCCCTATAAAGGGTTAAGAAGAATTGATTAAATTTTTGACCGTATTCATGAATTTTTAGTTACCTCCCCTGCCTCGTCGGTATATATGAAATGATTTTCATTCAGTGTTTAGTGACAATAGCATTGGCAGAGGTATGTGATCTCTGAGTGTTTTCTAGTTCTTCATACATGTGTGTTTATCGTATTTCCTTTCCTATTTCTGGCCCCGACAAATCTCCTGAATTGAGATACAGGGTCTTTTCTTTGTTTGAAGGGAGGAACGGAATGAAACGGTGGTGGGCAAGCTGGAAAACCTTTATTTTCTGCCTTTTACACGCGCAAGTGTTTCTCTCTTGTTTGATAAAGAAATGCAAACATCCTTCCAACATGTAAAGTAATACACTCCAGCTGTGACACTAAGTCCCCCCCACCCCCCAAAACCTGAAGGGTTTCCTCTTTTCAGTGTTGGTAAGAAGCACTCACAAATGTCCCCCTTCCCCAACTGGGGAAGGGCCTGCCCCCTGCAACTCTCCAACAGTAAGGGAGAGGCAATAAAATGTAATCCACCTGGACATTGGGACAGTAAATACAGGCAGAAACTCTTCTAAATATGGTTGACATGTAACCCACCCATTTTTCTTTCTTGGGTGGGGAGCTGGGGTATGATCTGACCTACCTATACCCATCATTTGACCTTTTCCAATGCCCCTCCCAACTTCCCATTACAATTGAATAGCCCAACCCTGACTTTAGATTTACACTCTGCTCGGATGTAAAATCTGCCAAGCAACTAGATTGTTTTCCATGGGTGGGATGAATTCTGTATCCCCTGCCCCTTAAGTTGGGGGAGGGGGGGCAGGCCCACATATGCAGGGTTATGTGATTAAACGCCCCTTCAATTCATGATACACTGTCGTCATAAATATTCATTTTAATGAAACCTCTTTTCCCTCCCCCCCCCTGAATATTCCCTGCTATAGACCCCAAAAACCTCTGTAGCCAGGGGAGGTGCAATAGCCTCACCAGCCCAACACTGATAATTAAACTAAAGAGCCTTTACCTCTATTCATTTTATCCTTCATTGCTTTAATATAGTGGGTCTTAATTTTTTGTGGGGTCCATACCCAACCCCGGCAACTCAAAGAAAATGACATCCCCTTTACTATAAAAAAAAGGCAAAGTAGGACAACTTAACCATCAAAAATGGATTGCATCATAAGGACTGATTTGACTGATCACTGCTAAAGTACTAAGTTGGCACAGCAATGACTGTTTGAGTTTTAGTAAAAACGATTATTTTATTTTATTTTTTAATAAATCAAATATTTTTTATTAAACCATTTTTATTAACTCTTGACTGCTAATTACTCCAATCTTAATTTTTAGTAGTTTTTTTAAAAAAATCACAATGTAAAATGGTTTACAATAAACGAATAGCTTTTTTACTAAAACCAAGCCGAATTGTAATTTTAAAAAACAACTAAGTTAAGATGTAGGTAAAAATGTTCTACAATAGTTTGTCTAAATAAAAATTAAATAATAAAATAATCAATCACTAAAACCAAAACAATAACACGGCCTTACTGAAATTATAATTATGATGCGATGCATTTTTGACAGTTAATTTGTACTACTTTGCCACAAAAAGGTAATATAATTATGTATCATGTGGCAAAAGAACCACATCTCATATGGTTTTGCATATGTACAGAATGGGTCAAAAGTTATTCCCGATTTGTCCCCAAATTAATGAGAGTCCCATCTAAGGGAAGCAACTATTTAATAGTTGCTTTTAATAGTGATTTAATAGTTGCTTCCATTAGAACTGGCATTAATTTTGGTTTTGACCCACCGTGTATAATTAAATTCTTGGCTTCAGCCAAATATTTTGCTTATATGCTTTGATTAATTTCTCCTTACTATAATGAGTTCAGCATTAGTTACTATGGAATCTACAATAGTAAAATTAGTAATTAATAGTATTGTGTAATTAGTAATTAATACTAGTATTGTGTAATTAGTATTAATACTAGTATTGTGTAATTAGTAATTAATGGTAATGTATTATTAGGAATTAATCAGTTAAGCCTTAACACAACTCAGTTTTGAGTCATGGAACGCTTTTCACAACCAAATTCTAGACCCCCCCCCATTTTGTTTAAATCACCCCCTTATGGGGCATGCGTCCCACGTTCGGAATCACTGCTTTAATATATATAATGATAATTATAATGACATTTATTAGTGAGAGCCTATATTTGCCCAGCGTCGGTGTGAGTGACTGCTAAACGAGCGGCCTAAATCTTAAATGTGAATAAAGAAACAAACTCTGTGCGGGGATCGAACCTGCGTCCACCTTGGAAGCCACCTATACGCGGTGCTGCTCTACCGAGGTGGACGCGGGTTCGATCCCCGCACAGAGTTTGTTTCTTTATTCACATTTACGATTAGGCTCTCACTAATAAATGTCATTATAATTATCATATTCTGTCGATTGGATATTAAATTGGCCTTCAGATCAAGCAGGTTTTGTTATTTTGACTTTTGAAGCCAACACCTGGGTTTTCAATATTGCTAATAGGGAAGATTTTACTCAGTTGTTTTAGGACCAGCATTATCAGCCTACATTGGTTTAAGATAGAAGAAAGAGTCGTGTTCAAAATTTTAATTACAGTATTTCAAATGTCTGCATGATATGTGCCCTTATGAACTCTTGTGCCCTTATGAACTCTTGTGCCCTTATGAACTCTTGTGCTCTTATTAACTGTTGTGCTCTTATTAATATCCGATATTTAGATGGTTTGATTTTAGAACTTGTTTTTATGAATACAACTCATGGGCGCAGGAGTTTCAGCCATATAGCACCCAGACTTTGGAATCAATTACCCTATGATGTCTGGAACATACATACATTAGCAGGCTTTAAATCAAAAATAAAAACTTTCTTGTTTCAAGACTTTCATAATTATGTGAACTCAGTAAATAACTACACTTCATAACTGTAGCTCCTGCCCTGTGTTTTGTAAAAGGCCTTAGATTTTGACTGCAAATGATTGCACATGTTTTCAAGTGCTTTTCTCCAGTGGGGACTTAAGTATTGAGGATCCTGAGTAAGGGAGATGCATTTTTTTAAAAATAAATTTTAATGAAGCTTTAGTGCAAGAAAAATGTTAAATCTCAGAATTTTCTAAGATTGATAAAGAATTAGTTTAAGTGACTATATATGATCACCTGAGGACGCATCAGCCACATGGTTTTTAGTAGCGGGTTCAATTTGCAATGTAAGTTCATGCTAAATTGATCCCTTAGTTTGTGTCTGCTTGTTTTTTGAAAATTCAAACATTTTTAGTGATCACTGCCCAACAAAAGACGAGCAAAGTAACTTATTCATTGATCACCCCCATTTCCAATTTTTTAATTGATCACCCCCAACACGGCATGCCGGCAAAAGATGTTGGTCACGTGACAGTTTCTATTGCGTGACTAAGCAAACTTGTTTTGTTTATTGTATTTTGTTGTCAACTTGAGTCGTCTAAATGGAATAGGATGACATTAAAATGTCTCTTTTCATTTTATAGCTTTTCATTCGAGTTGGAAAGAAAGTGTTTCTTTTCATGCAACATTTTGTTTAGACTCTCCTTTTCTTGAAATTGTAAAGTGCGTCTTTTTTTTCCTGAGATATTGGGGTGTGTCAAAAGTATTTTCGTCTTTTAATCAATGGGGAACCTCTCGAGAGATCCAGTATGTTTTTTTTAAGCTCATCATCATCATGTTTTCTTATTTAGACACGTTGTGCCTTTTAGACTTAGAGTGTCTTTATATATGCTGATAACATTGGCATATCAAAATCATGAACTCCTTTTTATTTCTCATCTTTTTTCTGTATTTGCATGGTAGATAAACCTAACATTGTGTCAATCTTCAGCCATGAATTTCTAGAGATTTTTTTTTCTTTGGCAAATAGCAATTGTTTCTGAGTGGAAAAATTAGGTAGTCTTGTTACATGGGCTATAGATTTTAAATATTGTACTTCGCAAAAATCAGATATTCGTATTGTTTTTGTTATGGTTCGTAGGACTTTGTTTGGATATTTAAAGGACCAATCTAATTGGCCAATTACCTCAGTAATTTTCCCTTTGATGTGAATGAGTGTTGGGAAGTCTCATTGCATTGGTATCAAGGAAGGAAGTAATTGAAATATTTCAATCTTTTTGTCCACTATACTACCACTGAGCCATAGAGATACAAACAATGTATAATGCAGCGGTTCTCAACCTGGGGTCCACAAAGGTATTACTGGGGGTCCATGAGATTGTTGAGTAGGCAGACCTTTCAAAAGACTGGGGTTCGTGGGAAAATTCATTTAAATAAAAGGGGTCCTTGGTAATGAAAAGGTTGGGAACCCTCATCATCATCATCATATTTCCTTATTTAGACATTTTGTGCCTTTTAGAATGTTTTTGCATATGCTGATAACATTGGCATATCAAAAACATGAACTCCTTTTTATTACTCATCTTTCTTTTGAATCTGCATGGTAGATAAACCCAACATTGTCTCAATCTTCAGCCATGAATTTCTAGAGAATGTTTTTCTTTTATTAGCAAACAGCAATTGTTTCTGAATGGAAAAATTAGGTAGTCTTGTTACATGGGCTATATATTTTAAATATTGTACTTTGCAAAAATCAGATATGTAATATTAATGTTAATGTAATATTATACATATGTTATCTTTCGATGAGTTTAGCTTTTCTGAAAGTTTTCGAGTCCTGGTAGTTGGGTTCTCCTCTAACTTGCATTTTAAACCATCATAATCAACAACTGATGGTTGTCCACTTGTGGGCTTTATTTCAAAGGACAAGTCACCACCCTTAAAACACTTTAAAACCCAGTCTTGGTCCTTATGGTCAGATATTGTTTCATTTCCTTCCACTTCCTGAATTCCGCAAGGAGCTTCGAGGTCCAGTTTAAAATAATGCCTCAAAATTGCCAGAATCTCAATACTTGTATCCACCATTATAACATCTGAAACAAAAGGTACAGCTGAATAGTATTGATAATGATGTGAGATATATAATAATAATGTTAATATAATGGAGCCATAGTCTTTAGATGTGTACATGAAATAAGCTTTGGATTAAAGGTCTGTAAAAAACAAAAATACTTTTGATACACACTAATAATAACTAGCATTCCAAGGGAAATTATGAATCACTGCCACCCATATATGCTGTATTGGGGGTGATCAATTAAATGATTGGGCTGTGATCACTAAAAAATGTCTGAATTTTCAAAAAAACAAGCGAGAACAAACTAATGACCAATTTAGCATAAGCTTCACTGAGAATTGAACCCCCCACTAAAACCCTATTTTGGAAGGGAATTTTCAAAAAACAAACAAAAAAATCATTTTCCCTACACATTGAGGGGAGTGTGTGTACAAAATTTCAAGTTTCTACTATGAATGGTTAGGGCAAAGTCCAGATGGATAGATAGATAAAATTGAACTCCCCTCTAAAAACCTTTTTAACTCTTAACATTCAGTTGAAAATGTTCCAAGTCCAAAGCCCAGTCCTGTAATGATTGAGCAGAAAATGGCTAAAAATGGGTTTGTTTATTCAAATGTTTATAGTGCCTTTACTTGTGGTCAGATTATTTGTGAAAATTGGCAGTATTGCAGGAAAGACTCGTGCAGCTTTGTGCGTTTTAGGATTTTCGGCCATGTTTGTTTACTTGCAGCTTCAGGCTCTTTAGGACTTCAAGAGTTATGGGGGGATTTTCAAAAAACAAAAAAAAAAGCATTTTCCCTACTCATTGAGGGGAGTGTGTGTGTGCAAAATGTCATAGTTTCTACTATGATCGGTTAGGGCTGGGCAAAGTCTGGCTACATAGATAGATACATATAAATGTGTGAACACATGAATAACCTAAACCTTTGGTAGCAGTGATTAATAATAATGGTAAAAGCTGAGTGTTTTTCCTAAACCCTTTTCTGTCCAATGAAGTGTTTTTTTTAGCAAAGCTCTCTATTCAATTCAAGCTGAGATGGCCTTTAGGCTCTCTGTTCCATGTTTACTTGATTCCTCCAGGAAACCCTCTGTGGTGACGAAGTGGAAATGGACTTGCGGGGGAAAAGCCAAGTGAAACGGGTTGCCGACATATATAGATGCAGTATAGATACGGTGACCCGTATGTTGAGCGCTAGCAACCTGGATATGGCGAGTTTCTGGTGATAAAAGGACAGATGGTGAGGGCTCGAGCATTTCGCTCTTGAGTCGCCACTAGAAGCCACGCTTGAACCATGTTTGGGACTTATACTCTGAATGACATTGTAGCTGCTCGGAATTTGTGATAGCTTACCAGTGTTAAGCGAAAAAGTGTCTCCTTGAAGGAATCGTTCCAGTGTTGCAGCAGTGACGTGCCGTT
>VCCN01007367.1:239330-249721 GCA_006491835.1 Architeuthis dux
CACCCACCCCATCACCTGGTTCTCAACTGTTCGGAATCATCTTTGCTTTTCAATGACCCATCATTAAATAATGATTTATGAATGACAATAAAAGTATTTCTCTCGTTTTATCTATCTGGCTAAGATCAATGTATAGTGTCTGTTCATTTTGGCTAAAAAAAAGAATTGCACTATATAAAGAGGTGCATAGTGGTGTAGCAGTTACCAGCACAGAAGATGGAATCGAGTTTGAGATTCATCCAAGGCTGTTTACATTCACTTTGCACTAATGCCCTTGGGAAAGGCTTGGAGCCCTTTAACCCTGTAACCCTATGGGGGGGGGGGGGTTCTAATATAAATGGAACATTAGCTGCACTTTGATGTGGAAGAGAAGATGTAACTTTCGATTTTGAAGCTTTTAATGACTTTGAATTTAACTCATCATGTCTAAAACCTTGTGTGCCTGTTGGCTGGGGCCTAGAATACGCTGGCTGCATCCCCAACAAGGGGCCACCTGTTCTTTCACCAAAGTCGCAAAACTCTACTTAAAAAAATAACCTTGCCCCAAAACTCTTTCTTTTTTGAAAAAGATTTCAGACTGATTTCTGCATTAAATGTCCCATCAAGGATTGATTTGCCGCTAAACAAATCAATCAATCTAAAACCTTGATTAGATTTTGGAGCCAAAATTTTAGTTCATTTCTTTGTAAAATGGCTACACATGAATAGAAAAAAAAATCAATCTTTTTATTTGATGAAACTTATTGTTTTTATTGACAGGAACACAGCCAAAGTAGCTATTGCTGGGGGTGCCGTGTATTACACAGTGCAACAAGGCGTGTGGAGTACGACCAGTGAAGGATCGGAGGCTCTTGACAATGTGAGGAGAACCATTTTGCCTGCAACTGCAAGTGAATATATTGGCAAGGTAACGTTTGGATACATCTTTTAACCTTTTCTACTTTGAAATGATTTTTGTGTTATCATTTGTCTGACGCAGACAAAAGGATGAAATTTATTTTCAAATCAGCCTTTATTTACCCTTGTCAACTAAGTTAGAAGAGGTATATCAAGTGGCCACGCATGATAAGTGCTAAATGCACCATTTTTAAAAAGTTTGTTATTTTTAGAGCTACAATGTTCAGTTTTCTTTTATTTTGAAGCTTGAGTACTGAATCATAATGTTGAATGTTCAAGCTTTAAAATATCTTTAACTTTGTCAATAAAATATATCATTTAAAAATCAATGCATTCATATTAGTAAACAATATCTTTAACTTTGTCAATCAAATAAAATTCTGTCTTAGTTTCCTTAACTTTTCCTAAATAACGATCATTCACAATTAAACATCTTCCCCATTTAGACTGCTTTTGAGGGGAGTATGTCCAGTTGACAGAACTAATGGTGGAGGATGCTCAATAGACAAAACTTGCGGGGAGGGGTGTTCAAATGATCATTCTAGGGAAACGATTTTCAACCAATGTGCCGCAACATACTAATGTGCCACAAAGCATCCGTAGGTGTGCCATGGGAGTTTTGAGGAGGGTCGATCCTCCCTCAAATAAGGGCAGTGCGACAGTGTTCCCAGAATGGATACAAAAATAACATTTGAATACGTTTTGACATCACTGGTACCTTTTATGGAGCACATTAAACTCCTTTCTTTCAATGATGAAATAAATGTGTCATTCATTAAAGGCCCAAATGACTGTTTTAAATTCTCTCCTGAATTCCATTGTGTAGAACTGGCGATCTCCACTGCCAGCCATAAAATGCGTAAGAATATGAGAATTATCACACGACTGCCTAGCCTTTTTTCTTCTTATTACTATTATAACCACAGTTTCCCGCATAACATAAAGTATTTTATGAATCGAAAAAGATGAATGAATTTAGGAAACTTTTTATAATTATGTGGCTACTAGCACATGCCACAGACTTTTTGACAACAATAAAAACGCATGCGTAAAAACGCACAAAACTCGTAAAATATTAATTTTATCGTAATAATTTTTGTGGCAACAGAGAGAAGAAAGATAGGAGAATATTTTAAATATAAAAACTCATTTATGTAAACTATATAAAGCCTGATATATCTGTTTCAAAACTTACCTTGCATGGAGTTACACCGGTGGGCAGTAAGCATTTATACTAGAATGAAATTTAACCCAAAACAAATGTTAAAATTAAAGTTTTAAAAATTTTAAAATTATTTACAAAAAATCAACTAATGAACTGATTTCAATAAAATGTTGGTTATTTATTCATTTAAAAATTCTTATTTTATATTTTTAAATAATTTCTTTATTTTTTAAAGCTACATATAAAATCTATGCAAGACAATAATTTATGATAGCATACCTCTCTCTCTCTCTCTTAATCCAAATATCATTTCATAGAGAAATTCTTTTATTTCTTTTGGGGGCAGGGTGTTAACTGCCCCCACCCCCCATTCGGGCAAAACATAGGTAAACTTTGAGTGAGTCTGTAATTTGTGCAAAACTATTTGAAATTTCAAATCTATCCTTAAATACTAATCTGGCTCTTTGAGATGAAAAGGGTTGAAAATCAGTGTTCTGGAGCAGGCTTTCCCAAAGTGGGAGTCATGTAAAAATTCAGGAGGTTCGCGAGTTCAATGTAGAAATTAAAAAAAATGTTATATTCCAGCTTTAGGATCATTATTTGCTAGTTATTAAAAATCGCTCCAGTATTAAGAACATTGAAATTGCCTTGAGACCCACATTAACAAATATTAAACCAAGATTTGATTTGTTGTGCAAAAATAAACAAACACATCCTTCTCACTAAAGGTATTTTTTCTGTTTGTAATAAATTTATATTTAAAAACTGAGAAATGTTAGTTTTTATTGTTTTAAAAAAGAAAATGATGAGGGCTGCGACGAATTTCGGCACTTTTTTGCCCAAGGGAGAAAAGATTTTCTTTAATATTTTTATATTAACGCTAATTTTAAATTTGATTTTTCTTCGGCGGAAACATTGCTTTTGAGATGATTTTTTCCTACTGTCTATATTCGTGCCTAAAATACGAACGTGAGAATGGAGAAGCCTACAAAGTGTAGGATTTAAAGACTCCTAGCAGTACCTGCATATAAGTTAGCTTCCAGGGTGGACGCAGGTTCGATCCCTGCACAGAGTTTGTTTCTTTATTCACATTTACGATTTTAGGCCGCTTGTTTAGCAGTCGCTCACACCGGTGCCAGGCAAATATAGGCTCTCAACTTATAAATGTTATTATAATTATCATTCTTTTAAGAAAAGATTTTTTGTATTATCTATTCGCGAGAAATTTCTTTTAAAAAAAAGGGGTTCGGGTGTTAAAATGATAAAAGTTAAGTTATAAAAGAAAAAGATGAGGGCTGCGACAAATTTCAACACTTCTTTGCCTGAGGGAGGAAAGATTTTCTTTTATATTTTTATATTAATGCTAATTTTGAATTTGATTTTTCTTCGGAGGAAACGTTGCTTTTGCGATGATTTTTTTTCTACTCTTTTAAGAAAGGATTTTTTTTTTTTTGTATTATTTTTTTGCGACAAATTTCTTTTAAAAAAAAGGGGGTCACGATTTAAAAAGTTTGGGAAGGCCTGCTCTAGGGGTTTGGGTGTTAAAGTGATCCCAAAATTCTATTAGTCTAAGACTGTTGGGGAAAAGGTTTTGACATTTATAAAACTGATTCTTCTGAAATTCTGTTAATTATGATTTAATTGATAGATCCTTATTTAAAAAAATAATAATTTCCTCTGCAGAACTTTCTAGGCAGGAAGGGTGGCCAAGATTTTCAAGTGGGGGTCGTTATGCAACTGGATTCTTCCTCTTTCTTTTTTCTTTTTCTCTTTTTTTATTCCATTTTTAGATTGAAATTCTTGATACTTTAGCTCTGACTTTTCATTCCGGTCCATAAGATTGAAATTAATTGCTGATGGCAACCAACCCTCCGCCCCTTTTTCTCTTGGGGGTGAAAAGCTCACCTTTTTAATTTGTTTCCCTCTGACATTTGTTTAGATGCGTGAGCATCACTCACTGACTGACTAACAGGCTGACATACTGAAACACTCCCACCACCTCTCGTCTCTTCCCCTCCTTCTATATACAGTATCGCCCATAAATAAGTACACCCCTACCACTTTTTAATAGAAAGTTAATTCTTCTAAACCAAACATAGCAGGATTTCATTATTTCTAGTGTTTACTCATAGCTGTAGAATGACGCCTCGAGTTATATGTTGTGATATAAACAACTGAAAATTAAGATGAAGGTAGAATCTCGTCAAAATTAATAAAAATATTGAGGACAAATCATGTTTTCTATGGGTCTCCAATGAAATAAGTGTCAGTGAATCTATCATCCATAAATAAGTACACCCTACCAGTACCACTATTGTTATAGTTAGTTAATTGTCTTCTAAATCAAACATAGCAGGATTTCATTATTTCTAGTGGAACATTACACAATCAAAACAGATAATATCAGGTATTATTTATGACCAAACTCTACAGCATTGAAACTCTGTTGCCAAAAATATGAATCCAAAGATATTTTTGACAACAGAGTTTCAATGCTGTATAATATCCGTTTTGATTATGGTATGTTCCACTAGAAATAATAAAATCATTATTTAATATATTTTCGTTCCAGTGAAATTCTTTTTAATTCTTAACCTTTTTGTAAGTTTAAAGATCTCGGTAAATATGTATGTCGGTGAATTGTATCTCAATGAATTTTACATCTCGATCAATGTCGGTAATTTGTTGTAGTTGAATATGCTGCAACCCATAAATAATACCTGACAATATCAGTTTTGATTGTGTAATGTTCCACTAGAAATAATAAAATCCTGCTATGTTTGGTTTAGAAGACAACTTTCTATTAAAAAGTGGTAGGGGTATACTCATTTATGAGCAATACTGTATGCCTGAAAGTTCCAGGGGGAGAACTTTTGCATCTATTGTCAGACTTTCAGCCTTGTTTTCTTTCGTACCAAATCTGAAACCAAAAACTGTTATCAAATCGAAGACAGAATTTTTAATACTTTGATTTATTTGTTATGGATACTAATCCATGACCCATCACTATACTGACGGTTATCATAAGTGTATAGCAACAGGCTCAGCTGATGGCTGCTACTGATACTATGTGTGACATTCTCTGTAGGAATGGAGAGGAAACAAAAGGTTAGGTAGTTTGAGGGTTGGAAGGGAGAGCGGAGAAAAGAAAGGTAGTTTAATAATAGGGTTGTAAGGGAGAGGGTTGATGGTGGCTACTGATACAATGTCTAACAGACACTGCTCTTAGTTTTTTTAGGATTATCTTGGTGGAAAACTGCCCTTTCTAATGTTATTTCCCTCTGACATTTTTTGTTTCATCTAAAACTTTAAAATGTTATTAAATAGCTTTCAATCCCATTTTAACAAGACAGAATTTTCAATACAGGTACAACACCAATTTTCCGGCACCTTTGGTTCCAGAACCGTGCCGGAATATCCATTTGCCGAGACCAACATAGGTCAGGTAATAATAATTCCATAATCCACCCTTGAATCACTAATTATGCACATCTCATATCTCTAAAGCATTAGGACTGTTAGAAATTTAAATTAAACAAATATATATATATGAATTGAATGGTTAAATGCAATACATTAATATAAATAATACAGTTGATTAATATAAATGAAACAGATACAGTCAGATAATACAACAAATATAGTACCGCCCATAAATAAGTAGACCCTACCACTATGGTATAGAAAGTTAATTTTCTTCTAAACCAGGATTTTATTATTTCTAGTGGAACATTACACAATCAAAACGGATATTATCAGGTATTATTTATAACCAAACTCTACAGCATTGAAACTCTGTTGCAAAACTATGAATGTTACAGTCCAAAGATGAGTACAACAATACAAAAAAATATTTTTGGCAATATTTTCAAAGCTGTAGAGTTTAGTCTTAAATAATACCTGATAATATCTCAATCTTTATTATTATTGAATGAAGTATTATAACACACCACTTTTTTTTATTAAATTTGACTAGTTTTTAAAAAGTGGTGATAATGTTTTGATTGAGTAATGTTCCACTAGAAATAATAAAATACTGCTATGTTTGGTTTAGAAGACAATTAACTTTCCATTAAAAAGTGGTAGATGTGTACTTATTTATGGGCGATACTGTAAATACCATTGTCACTTTTTTTGTGCAGATGTCTGTTTGCCTGTCATGCTATTCCAAACCGATATATAAAATTAATAAACACTACCATGACTGCAACTCGATCGCCTGACGTAGACCATCGTAGACTGATGACATGCACCTGAGCTACAGTTGCAGAGATAAATGGAATCAGGATTTCGAGCCTGAAGTCAGTCAGATTGGGTAGGGGGAAGCGAATAACAAAGCAGTTAAAGTCGCTAGACAGACAAACTAATTTTTAAAAAACAAAAACGTCACCAAAAATTGTAGATCACTTTGACAAGCAAATTACAGATGGATTGAAAAAGCATACAAAATATTCATTAATTTAATCTTTAATTTCATTAATTTAATATTTATTACTGTATTTACTCGATTATAATGCATCACCCACATTTTGTAGCTAAAAATCGGTAATATATTTTATCCTGTTATCGCTGCAAATTTTAAAACACTGTTGTCAGTCAATTAGATTGGGTAGGGGGAAGCGGGTATCAAAGCAGCAAAAGTCGCTAGACAGACAGTCTAATTTATAAAAAAAATATATCAGCAGAAATCATAGATCACTTTGACAAGCAAATTAAGAATGGATTATAAAACCATACAATGGGCTCCAATAACAAAATATTTATTAATTTAATATTTATTACAGTATTATATCTAAAAATATCAGTAATATATTTTACCCTCTTATCGTTGCAAATATAAATAAAACAGATACATAACTAGCATTCCAAGAGAAATTATGAATCACTGCCACCCATATATGCTGTGTTGGGGGTGATCAATTAAACAGTTGGGCTGTGATCACTAAAAAAATGAATTTTCCAAGAACAAGTAGGCATAAACTAGTAACCAATTTAGCATAAGCTTACATTGAAAACTGAACCCCTCACTAAAACCTTATTTTGGAAGGTTTTAAAAAAACAACAAATAAAAGCATTTTCCCTACTCATTGAGGGGAGTGTGTGTACAAAATTTCAAGTTTCTACTATAAACGGTTAGGGCTTGGCAAAGTCCGGATACATAGATACATATAAATGTGTGAATACATGAATAACCTAAACCTTTGGTAGCGGTGATTAATAATTAAGCAAATATCATATAGAATTGATGAGCTGATAGCGTACACTTCACACAGCTTCTGTACTAAACACTGGTCAAGTTTCCTCAGCACTTCTCCCTTTTTGTTTTGCTTCGATATGGACTTGTGTTCGCACTTTACATCTCCACTGACACCTGTACTTCGCTTGGAGGCCATTGCTAGGGGTACAAGTAAGCAGATTAGGCTGGAAATTTAACCAGAGCAGTAACAACCACTGCAGTATAAACAATTGATAGATGGCTCCACACCCATTGCCATCTGTGACCACTCAGTAAACTGGAGTGAAAACTGCAAAAAATTCAAGTATCCTCTCATAATTATGTACAGATTAAAAGAAGTGCAGGATCATCCATTGCCTGGAAATTCTGTGGTTTACCTGTTTTTTGGTTTCTTTGTTATGGATAGTTTTTTATAATTTTGCAGTAGAAAGGGGGAGGGGGGAAAACACTGACACAGTTTCAATGTAATGAGTCCAATGGCACGTCAATGTTGCAGCACCGGAACGCTTCCTTCACAGGACACTTCCTAGCTTAACACTGGTAAGCTATCACAAACTTCAAGCCGCTACAACGTAATCCACAGTATAAATCCCAAACGCGATTCCGTGGTGGCTTTAGGTGGCGAGCTAAGAGTGAACTGCTGAGCCCTCGCGGCCTGGGCCTGTTATAGCCAGCAACTTGACACATCCAGGTTGCTGGTGCTCAACATACGGGTCACCCACATTCCACTTTGTCTATATATGTCGGCGACCCATTGCATTTGGCTTTTGCTTTGCCATATCTCAAGCAGGTCATTTCCTCAGGCGAGTCTATTTCCACTTCATTGCCGCAAATTATTATTCAAATATTCTGCTTTTTATTCACTTTGTATTAAAATATCCTCAAGCCATAATTTGGTGATATTTAATGCTGTACAAAATCTTTGAAGTCCTACAAAGCACTTCAGACATTGGTTTGTGTTTTAAAGAAAAGGTACAAAAAGCCCAGAACTTTGCCCAACATTCTGAAAAAGGATCAATTATTTTATTGAGAAAATTCATTTCTATAGAATTATTGCATTTTATTATTTCCACAAATTTGTTGTCTGATGCTTTATAACTGTGCTATTTACTGTATATAAGACAGTATGTAAGACTAAGACAGTCATCTAATTTAAAAAACAAAAACTATTCAAATATTACACTGTGTCCAATGAGTATTATGACTAAGGATCTTTTAGAAAAAGTCCAGAGACGAGCAACTAAGTTAGTACTGTAATTAAAAAGTATGAGTTATGAGGATAGGCTAAATATGTTAGGATTAACATCATTAGAAAATAGGAGAGATCGGGGAGACTTAATAGAAATGTTCAAGATTATATGTGGTTTAGAAGTAGTAAACCCTGATGTATTTTTTACTAGAAGGGATTACAAGGGACTGAGAGTCCGCACATATATGGTAGAAGTAGATTGAATACCAGAAAATTTAGCAATAGAGTAGTAGGACTTTGGAATAGATTACCTGAATATGTCGTGCATCAGATGTGAATGATTTTAAGAAAACATTATGATGTTTATTACACCACCGCAAAGGTTTAAAGCCCCAGATATTGTGTAAATATGATTGTTATGATGTGTGTTTGTATATACACATTGGATACTTTTTTTTTCACACTACAATAAAATGTTCTAAAATGATCTGTCTTCCAAAGCTTGATATGGACAGTTATGGGGCTTGGATAAGTTGCAGTGAGTGAGAGTCCTCCAAATACCCTTGTAAACCATTTGTCTTATAGTCTGGCATAGACAATGAAATTTATTATATTTTTCATATTTGGGTTCCTTTAGGAAATAGCCACGATTATTTTGTGCATAATGATTGTTTCAGTGTCTGTTTCGATTGTTTATTACACACCTCTCCCGTTATAACGCGGTTCACGATATAACACAGGTGGATGGTGGATGCCTAAATATTAATCTAACTACAAAATAGCTGGATCTAGCTACAAAATAGCTAAATTGGCAACACTGGTTATCACGGCTTGGTTATAATGTGGTTGGCTTTCTTGGGCCCCAACACCCACATAGTAGGACAAATCATTCTATTATTTATTATTAAGACTACTAGTTCTAAAAAAATAAACAACAACATGACACCGATAAGTCGGAATAAGGTAAGGTTTAAAAGGTGAAAAATCACTTGTGTTTGACCATGAAGCTTCCATAACGGAATGGTTATAGCAGTCAGGTGTAAACTGGGCTTCTCAGGGCTCGAAATTAATGTTGTCCTGGGGACAGTAAAAATGTGTTTGGGACAAACAAATATCTTCTCCGGGACGGAAGAGATATTTTTTTTTTTTTTCTATTTTTAAACCACTTCTGTCCCGGAGGCATCCAGGGAAGATATCTTTCTTTTTTTTTCTTTTTTTTTTTTTTGAGTAGTTTTGTTTTTTTTTGTTACGTAGAAAAACTCCAGGTTTGGACTGGCGCTTGACAATTATTTATTTCCCCAACATTTTAATGGTGTTTTTATTGTGCTACTAACAACTAACAACTATAGATGATAATAACAAAGTACAGAAACAACATTTTGATTTTGGGACTGTTCACATTTCCTTCGGGACGGTTAAAATTGTTTTTCAGGAGGGTTTACATTTCTTTCGGGATGGTTCCGGGACGGTAGTGAAAAAGGATAGTCTGGAGCCCTGGGGCTTCTCTCTGGTTGAGGGATGTGAGTTTGATTCTCACCGAGAGCTTACTCTTTATTTCCGATCATGCTGTTTACTTGTAGCTGTAGAATGACGCCCCGAGTTATAAGTTGTGATAGAAACAACTGAAAATTAAGATGAAGGTAGAAAATAGTCAAAATTAAAAAAAATATTGAGGACGAATCATGTTTTCTCTGGGATTCAAATGAAATAAGTGTGAGTGAATCTGAAATTCACATCACAAACGTTGAAGTGGTACATTTTTGGATTACACAATTCTACTTTCTTCTACCTCATTAAAAATGAGGATTTTATATAAATTTGATGATTGTATGTACAGTATCGCTCATAAATAATTACACCCCTACCACTATTATTATAAAAAGTTAATTTTCTTTTTAAACTTT
>VCCN01007367.1:354797-366217 GCA_006491835.1 Architeuthis dux
TGCAGCGGCGAAATGCATAAAGGCTTATCTTCCTGATAATAATATGTTTGAGAGGTAATACGCTTAACTTAATCTTTCATTTCCACATTGTCAAAATACCACTACCATTCTGTTGGATTTCCTTACCTTCACATAACATACACACAAGGTCTGTCACTCAACATTACAACTGGCCAAATACACTGTTCACAACTTCTTCAGCCCACAGCTACCGGACACAAACAACCCCTCATGTATATTCATCTTTAAAAGTCTTGTTGCCAAGGCATTGTCCCTACTGGAACTCGCTTTTTCTGTTCGTCCTCTTACAAGAGACTTTCGAACATCTGTTTGTCAGTATTTATCCACCCCCTCACCACGAGGGTAAAATGGGACATACAGTTTTCCAGTTCCCCCCTTTTTGGGACGCCTTAAGCACCAGGCAATGACCCTGATCCTACCCAAGTGCAATAGGAAGGTGCAGCCTGAGGGACGGCCCTCTGGAACTGGACGTTATACCTTTTGGCGGTGACAGGGAAATCTAATTTCCTATTTCCTTTTCAGGTGTTGACATTTCCGGTTCACTAAAATCTTCTTCTTTCAATCAATCATCGACGCCATTTTGCTTTCAAAAAATCTTTTTCTTTCTACAAAAAATGTTGTTGCTCTCTAAAATTCTGAATATGAACTATCCGCACTAATCACTGATTATTACACAACTAGAAAAAGATTTCAGGGATATTTTTTAATTCCTGAGATTATTTTTTAGAAAAGAAACTACTGAACTTGTTTCAGTGGAAGAGTCCATTGTTTCAATTGGAAAAAGCTCCAGGTTGGACAAAAACGTTCAAAAGACAAATTTCCAATACAAATAAAGCTATAGGGTCTGGTTGATGGTATTTCGCACCAATCCCAGTGGTCTGCGTAAAAGAGCAGCCTAAGGCCATTAATCCCAATACTCGCAGGCTGGCCCTCTCCATTTAGAAGACACAATCATCCTATTCTCCCTACGAAGCAATTTTGCCCAATTAAAAAAAATCTTTACCCATCCCGTAACCCAGTTGAGGGTAGGTGGGGCACCACAGATGATCTTATGTGTCAAGGGCGAGATAGCCTGAAGGAACCCATCCCTCAAGGCTGGTTTGGAATCAGAATTGTCCGTCTCCTAGACTGATTGCCAACCATCGCTAGAGAGCCCAGTCTGCCCTACTATTTACCTGTAGTTGAGGGAGTTCATGCCTTTCCCAAGGGCATTAGTGCAAAGTGAGCACAAACTGCCCCAACCAGAGTTTGAACTCGGCTCGTCCATTCCATTTTCCGTGCTGCTAACCGTTCGGCCAATTAAACTTGATAACTATCCCAAGAGAACTACAGTAAAGAACATCTATCGATGCTGTAACTTTGACGTGGATGATTGAGGAAAACCTTTCGGCGATCAACACAACAACATATCGTGTCCGGTAATATTCATCGCCTGGTAAATTCATCGCGGTGGAATTCATCGCCAAACAGTATCTATACATTATATTTAAACACCACTTAGGAGGTTCGATTGGCGTACAATGGACTCGGATGTTTATGTTCACTTTCGGACCAATACCCTTGGGAAAGGCATGGACTCATCTCTTCTTCACCCAGGGTAAAATGACAGGGCAGATTGGGAAGGCAACTAGTCTAAGAGAGTGGAGCCCCCTTACGGAAAAGGTATGAATCCATCTCTTCTCCCCCAGCTATGGGTAAAATAGCAGGGCAAATTGGGCTCTCTAGCCTGGGGAAGGCAACCAGTCTAGAAGGACAACTCTGATTCCAAAACCTGGGAGAGGAGCCTCCTTAAGAGGGTTGGATGCCAACTTTGACGTTCTTCTGGTAGCTCCTGCAGCCAAGCTGATGCCAAAACGTATCGCTATTTGCTTTCGAGGGGGCGGGTGACGACTCGGCATCTCCAGGCATGTCCTTCCATTGTCCGTAGAGACAAAACGGAGGTCATTCAAACAGCATTTATACATTATAACCCACGCGGGTTTATGTTTAGGATTAGGGGTAAAGTACACGGTGCTAGTATTTATCGAAAACAAAAACAAACGAAAAAAGTACTAATGGAAAAGTACTCAGTACTACTAGTATCTACCGATGATGTACTGGCTGACGGTGAATTTATCAGGTTACGTATTACCGAGATGAATTTACTGTGACTCAAACCTATCGTTTGTCTACACGGGAATCTAAGAACGCGTGCCCTTGAGAGAATCGGAAAGAAGAAATAACTTTGGCATTTTCAGGTGTGCTGGACTCGTGCGCCAATAAGAATACTTTTACAGACACCTTACTTGCCCGCCCCCTCTCACTTGCACACTTTCTCTCTCCCACACGAACCCTTTCTCTTTCCATCAAGATTAACTTTCTCATTTACTTACTAGGTTACTTATTATTATTATTATTATTATTATTATTATTATTTTATTTCTCAGTGCAGATATTTATTTTAAACACTAAACAGAAAACTGTTTCTTACGTACGTCATTGGCTTCGAAAGAAAATGACTCATTTTGCTATGTATATAAACGTTTGAAAGTAAGGCTCTGACGTCATGGCCTGCAAAACTTTCTTTCGTTTTTTCTTTTCTTTTGTGGGTCTGGATTCGCTCGCCTGACTGTTGCTGCTTTCGGTATAGCAGTCGGCAGTGGACGCTCATCCACAAATAAACAGACTCCTGTATAAGGCAGTGGTTCTTAACCATTTCAAAGGCTCCTCGCTCCCCTTCGAGATTTCAAAATCTTTCTCGCCCCCTTTCGAAGGCTAAAAATTTTCATTCCAAAAAGACAAAATTCGCAGAGTCCGTATCAAGATATCCACACGTAAAAATTAGCAATGTGTATTTATCGTCTGCCGCGATTACGTCATTAGTGACGTCTGGTGACGTCTCTCTAATGATATAATACAGAAATTAACAACAAAAATATGTGAAACAATTGAAATGTAATAAATATCTTCTGGATATTGGATAGAAATTCGCATTCAATTCTGCCAATATAACAATTACTTGAATCTTTTCTCCAAAATAGATGCTTACTTTAGGGCAGTGGTTTAAGAAACTTTTTCAAGGCTCCCCACCCCTTCGAGATTTCAAAATCTTTCTTGCACCCCTTAATCGTAAGGATAAAAAATTAAATTTTAAAAAGTCAAAAATCGCAAAGTTAATCTTAAAAAGTGTAAATAACAAAATATTAAAATTTATCAGATGACAAAATTAAGAGTCCGTATCAAGATACCCAAATTAAGAGTCCGTATCCCAAGATATATCCACACATAATAATTAGCAATGTGCATTTATCGTCTGTCACGCTTACGTATTCAGTGACGTAACTTAGAAGAAATAGAATTTTATGTTACGTTAAACTTGATAAATTGTATCTTTACTTAATTTTACCTTCAGATCAGTTTAATATTCAGGAAATATTGAACATAAACAAGAAAATGCTGTGCAACATAATCTTTTTTATATTTTAGAAGTACAATGCAATTGCAAAATTACTTAACTATTGCAGTCATTTTTGATGTCAAGTGGTCAAACTAATTACTAATAAAACCATCTAATGGGTTGCTTTTTCTCAATTAACTTTGAAAAAAGGTCTGTTTGCCACCTTCTTCTGGCACCCTACCAAATTGCCTACGCAGCACTTGGAGAACGTGCACTCCAGGTTAATAAAACCACTGTATTAAGGAATGCACTTATAAATCCATACTCGTATATATCAGCACATAAATACGCGCTCATAAAACTGAAAACGCAGACCCAGTTGTCTACAGTTGTATATAAACACAAATGCACACCTACAGACGCACGTAAATCCTTGGGCAAATAAAACCACCAGAGTAAATTACGTCATATATATCTGCTTTTCTACTTATATAGCAATGACACTCAAAAATCACACACAAAAACACGGCTACATTCATATCAGCTTTGGCAGTTGTACGCAAAGAAATAATTACAGGGTTTCTCAAAAGTAAGGAAAGTATAAAAAAAACTTTAGTTTGCTCCTATTTAGCAGAGCCCCCACGAGAACAGGATGTGACACAGGGTCGATTTAACGTTGAGGACCTCACACGCAAACGTGTGGGGCAGGAACTCAGAAGATTCCCTTTAGGACATTAGCACTTGATTTGGTTACAGAGCGAACCCTGATCCTCGGGTCCAAACTACACAGAACAATGCCAAGGGCATCGTCTGAACAGAAGGGATCTTTCAAATATAAATTTGTATAAATCAATCTTTATTATTATTGGATGAAGTATTTTAACACACCACTTTTTTATTAAATTTGACTAGTTTTTTACCTTCATCCTAATGTTAGTTGTTTTTATACAACTTATTAATTCGGGCCACTGAGAGCGAGAGAGAGAGAGGGGGAGAAATGGATGAAGGGAGAGTGAGAGAGAGAGGGTGAGAAATGGATGAAGGTGTAGAGAGATGGAGATGGAGATGGAGGGTTTCTCTCTCTTTCTCAATAATTAGCAAACTAAAATATTAGTTTTTTCGTTTCTCTTGAGACACCCTGTACATACGTACATCAATAAGTCCGTAGCCTAATGATGAAAACATATTTTATTTTATTCAACTAATATTTATTTCATTATTATTTTAAATTTCTATGACAACTTTTTACGTTTTTTATGGATCAGTTGCTTTTTATCGCAACTTTTGGCTCAGGCCGATCACCCTCCGGCAGTGAGCAAGCAACTAATAAAATTAAGATGAAGGTAAAAAGTAGTCATAACAAATTTAAATAATAATGAAATAACTATTAGTTGAATAAAATATGTTATCATCATTAGGCTATGGACTTATTAATGTACCTTCGTATGTACATTAGGCTAATACAAATTTTAAAACAATAATATTTATTTTTCAACATTATCTCCTTCCTTGTCAGTGTGTGGTGGGTCAAAGCGGAGTCGTCTCTCGTGAAGGGAGCTCTCCCCAAAGTTACTCAGACCCCCCCCCCCGTTTCCTCACGTGCATCAAGCCAGCACGTAATGGAGCGCTAACTTTGAATCGATCTCTTTCTCCCCAGTAAGCAGCCTCACGAAAAGGCGTGTTACACAGCGCCCCTGGCCTTCGTGATTTTGGCCCGCCCACGTGCGCGTGGCATTTCACGCGTACCCCGGACGGGCCAGAGTATAAAAACAACCCTGAATCAAGTAAGCCAATTCCCTAAATCTTGACATACACCTTTTAACATCATTATGAACTGCCAGCACGCGAGGACGCGGTGGGGTGGCGCAGGGGATCTGAGTTACCGTGGGGAGAGCTCCCTTCACGGGAGACAACTCCGCTTTGACCCGCCAAAATGCACTTAATTTATTTTTCAACATTATCTCCTTCCTTGTCAATGCACTTAATTCAGTGGTGAATATAAATCACATAGATCGAACATTATACAGTTTTAAAAATTCAGATAAAAATTCGGCAAATAACTACGTGTCAGGCTACGGTCCTCCCTACTGGAGAAACTGGCCCAGCGCAATCTTTTTGCCCCCATTGACCGTGTGCCATACTAAACTAAATTTAGTAAATATCAATATCTATCTTGAAAATATTATTTATATCTCGCAACCTAGTGTCGGGTCGTTGGGGTACCACAGATGATTTTCATCAAGGGTGTGTCAAGGGCGAGATAGACCCCATCCCTCTTCAGGCTTGTTCGGAATCAAAATTGTCAGTCTCCTAGACTGGTTGCCCAGTCTGCCCTACTATTTACCAATAACCGAGGAGAGATGAGATAGATTCATGCGTTTCCCAAGGGCATTAGTGCAAAAAGGACACAAATTGTCTCAACCGGTTTGAACTCGGCACGCCGCTCCCATCCTCTGCGTAATTTGTCGTCGGGGTGGGGGGGCGAATAGAGAAATACTCCGCACCCCCGGAACGAAAATATACACACAGTGAAATTCTCGTGTTATGAACTGGGTTAAAATCAGAGTTAGAAACTGTCAACCAAAACTGTCAACATAGACCAACTTAAAAACTGAAGAAACCTGGCTGGCTGGCTATGTATGAACAGTATCGCCCATAAATAAGTACACACCTACCACTATTTTATAGAAAGTAAATTTTCTTCTAAACCAAACATAGCAGGATTTTATTATTTCTAGTGGAACATTACACAATCAAAACAGATATTATCAGTTATTATTTATGACCAAACACTCCAGCATTGAAACTGTTGCCAAAAATATGAATATGTTGCCGTCCAAAGATGAGTACAACACTACGAAAAATATTTTTGGCAACAGAGTTTCAATGCTGTAGAGTTTGGTCATAAATAATACCTGATAATATCCGTTTTGATTGTGTAATGTTCCACTAGAAATAATAAAATCCTGCTATGTTAGGTTTAGAAGACAATTAACTTTCTAATAAAAAGTGGTAGGAGTGTACTCATTTATAGGCGATACCGTATACATGTATCATGCGTACAGGCCGCATTAATGGAGCTAGAGGGCTGAAAATATAAACATTTACTCTTTATAATGTTATATTGTTTTTCAAAATTCCCTTCCACCCTAAATAGATTTTAGTGGGGTTTCAATTTGCAATGTAAGTTTATGCTAAATTGATCCCTTAGTTTGTGTCCGGTAGCATTCACGCTTGTTTTTTTTGGAAATTCAGACTTTTTTTAGTGATCACTGCCCAACAAAAAGCGAGAGAAGTCACTTTTTCATTGATCACCCCTATTTCCAATTTTTTTTTAAATCCCAAACACGGCATGCTGTCAAAAGACATTGGTGACGTTTTTTTTATTGAGTGACTGTTTTCCCTTGTTTTTGGAGAGTCGTGTCAAAGATCCCCACTGAGGCTAAAAGTAGGATTAAAGGCTTTGGTTTTGTGACCGTCGATCTGTGGCTGAGTGCCGAGTCGTGGGATTCGTCAAGTGCCCTCGGCTATCAAGAACGTTTTCTTCTGAGATTCAATTCCAGCTGCTTCGTTGAAAAACAAGCCTGGTTGCTGCGGGGTCAAACTCCACTCCTACTTCTATTCCAACTAAAGATGATTACTGCAACTTTTGTTTTTTGTATATATAATAAATAAAAAATTATAAAAATATTTTTCTTTTTATATTTATTTATCAGAATGAAATAGGCTCGTGCGTATGTGTATGATACATTTTCGTTAATATCTAAGACTTGTCAATTTAGCTCAGTCAGTAAGACAGCCTCCTGGCAATCAGTTGGTCGTAAGTTCAAATAACGGTAGGGGAATGTTGATATTACATATCGTTTTACACTATTAATTTTGGTGAGGATTGTTCTTGTTACGGTAAGAAAACAAAGTCAACTCCAGACTTTGTACTGGAGTTTGACAAAAAATGACGTCTTGATAATTTCTGAGCATAGTCTGGCACAGGGCCATAATAATGGGGCACCAGGTAAGGATCGAACTCATTAGCAATGGTCAACAAGAATAACCTGTTAACCACTGCTCAGTGGCAGGCGCTCGTGCCTGTCTGTGTGACTACACAATATCTCCAAATGTTCTCAATGAATTTCAACGACATTTTGTGAAAGACTGTGCCATGGGCTAAGGACGAATTGGTTAAATTTTGGAGTAGACCCAGGAAGCTATATGTCCACACAAAAGTTCTCAATAAATTGGCATTTTTGGAAGGGACGCCATGGGGTAAGCAAGAATTGATTTGGGTCGGATCCAGGAATATTTGTTTTCGATTGAAAGATATTTTTTCATACATTTATGTAATCATTCACGTTTGTCCACACAATATCTCCAAAAGTTCTCAATGAGTGTCAACGATATTTTGTGGAAGGGTGAGTCATGGGCTAAGGCAGAATTGATTAAATTTTGGGGCGGATCCAGGAATATTTGTTTTCGATTGAGAAATATTTTTTCATTTTTCCATACATTTATGTAATCACTCATGATTGTCCACACAATATCTCCAAATGTTCTCAATGAGTGTCAACGATATTTTATGGAAGGGTGAGTCATGGGCTAAGAATTGATTAAATTTTGGGACGGGTCCAGTCGCTATATATTTTTGTAGCTATATATGAACTGATTTTCATTCAGTCTTTAATGACAATGGCGTCAGCAGAGGTATGCGCTTTCTAAGGTATTTCTAGTTATCTAATGTATTTTGCTGATCAAGCATGTATCTATTTATAAAGGGCGTAGGTGTGTTTCTATGCGTGTGACTTAGAGCGAGAGATGTATGTGTGTGTGTGTGTTTCTATGCGTGTGAATTAGAGCGAGAGATTAGGGCAAGATAGACATCTTCAAAATGTCTCTTCCACGCAACAAGGGAAACAAAAATACACGTTTTATTCCTATATTTATTTCTAAAAATAAAAGAATCTTGAAGAACATCGTTTTTTTAGACCATGAAACGCATTTCTACACAAAGATAATCATCGCTCTTTATATATTTACGAGTTATAAATATATATACGAGGGGAGACCCAAAATAACGAGTTTGGAAAAATTTGTGTTATTTCAAACTTGTCCATTCGCACAAATCGGGACACACATTCAAACGATTATCTCGTGTGTTTATCCTCTGTGCATAAACGTTGCACGAATCCTGGAGAAACGCGTTTCATTTTCAAATCTCTTGTTAAGATTCGCAGGCATGAACTCCAAGAGAAACCAGTTACCTCAGAAATCTCATAATCTCCCATGGAATGCTAGTTCTCTTTCTGATGGGAATAATACATGGGTGGGACCCAAAAATAATTGAAATTGTAGACTCATCCCTGGTCACAACTTTGGAAACAGACTGTGGGTCATTTTGAATTTGTTCCCTCAAATCATGGCACACGTTCAAACGATTGTTTTTTTTATCCTCTGTGAGCAAACAAGGCACGAATTTTGTGGAAACACATTTCATTTTCAAATCTCTTGTTAACATTCGCAGGCATGAACTCCAAGAGAAACCAGTCACCTCATATATCTCATAAATCATTTAATGACGATCTTCATTGATTGCATGGTGAACATGTTGAATGAAGTTTTTTGTCATTTCGGTTTGTTAAAGGTCGGCCAGATCGTGGTTGGTCTTCAATTAACATTTTTACCACGTTTGAAATGCAAATATCACTCGTACACTTGGGTTTTACCAAAAGCTTCTTCCTTAAAAGCTTCTCAAAGCATTACAACAATTTCAGCAGCGGTGTTCCCCAAAGGGAAACAAAACTTCACGCACACACTTCTTTTTATATCAGCCATCGTTCTTAAACTCCAGTTAAAGAGCCACAGGGAAAAATAATTCAATCCAGAACCACGCCGCGTGGCAGATTTGCTCAGAATATTGTCAACTCGTGACACCTAGCGGCGCAATGTGCAACTACGTCCAGTTCGCGCGAATTTCGTTTTTCTTGGTGGGGTGGGGCTGCCCCACATATATATCCTTGTTCATTAGACAATTTTTAAGACATAAATGATGAAGTCAGCGCTGAAAAATATGCTTATGGGTAATCATTGGGATTTTTGTTGTTTTTAATCAAATATTGAAAACACTAGCAGGGATACCCGGAGTTGCCCGGTGGGAAAAATAACTGAAAATATAACCAAACAGGAAATTGATATATTTCTTCTTACACAACACAACCAATGGAGAAAAAAAACCCAGACAATTATCTGCACTATTTACACATGTAAAAGTAGCTGTTAACGAAGAAATAATCTGATGAACAGAAAAGAACAAATGATGTCGTCCCTTAGTTCGGCAGGGCATCTGGATACCCTACATAAGTGCTTCTGCCATTGGGTGCCAGTATGAAAAGGTTGTCTGGGGATCCAACCCTAGAACAACAATATAAAGTTGTTCATGAGAAAAACATGGATAAGTCAGGTAAAGGCCAGCAATCAAGAGAGATTGTCCTTGTGTCTTGTTAAAATTTTATAATTTTACTCTGAAAACGTTTCTCAGGGTTTCACAACCTTTTACAAACAAAAGAAGAAAAACATTATTTTAGCCTCTAAAGTAATTTCGTTTTGCTCCCAAAAGCTATTTTAATCCAAAATTCACCTGTGCTGGCCTCCAATGATCTTGGAGGTCAGCACCACCTATCCTATAATGTTTTTTCTGCCCAGGTTAACCCCACTTACTAAATTACCACCAAGAATGTAATTGTTTGGCTGCAAAATTCCCACAAAAAGTTAATTTAATCCAAAACTGACCCCTGGGACGATTCTGCGTCAAAGAATGGTCGGAATTTACCACCTAACTGAATTTGACCGTATCAGCTCGACCATTAGTGAGGTCAAAAGAAAAATTTGGACTTCATAAACTCAATATTATGCTATAAATTGTTTTAGTTGGCTAGAAATGACCAGAAAAGACCTCAGATGACCTCGACTGACCTCCAGGATAAACCTCTCATTGTCTATAATTTTCGCCCAATTTCTGCATCCTAAGTGCAAAGTTGTGGCCAAACAACTTAGAAGAATTGCTAGAAATGACCAGAAATTACTATGCCAAATTTCAGTTTCATAGGTGCAAAAATGTGGCCAACATTTCGGAAATTTAGCTAGAAATGTCTACAAATGACCTCATGTGACCTTCAATGACTACTGGGGTCAAATCCGCATTGCCTATGACCTTTGCCCTGAAAAAACTTCCAAATAGAGGTCAAAATCTGAAAATTGAGTTGAAATGACTAGTTTGTGACCTTGAATGACCTCCAAGGTCAACCTCGCCTAGCCTGTTACCTTCGACGTGAGAGACATTCTCTCACGTCGAAGGTATATCCATATGCAAAATTTCGGGCCACGAGTTTGAAAATTTGCGGAGGAGAGGCACGGACAAACAAACAGTGCTCAAATATTAGTATAGATTCAAATATGTCATTTTAAATTTTTGGCTTTATTCACTGCCGTAGACCGACGGAGTTAACAGGGCAGATCAGAAATAAAGAATAAGCTCTCGGTGAGACTCGAACCCAGGTCCCTCTTGCCAGAGAGAAGCCAGGCTGAACGCACCTGCTGCTATACCAACTTAGCTACGAGTGCTTGGCTGGCTCGCAAAATTCAACCTTTAAACCTTCCCCACCACCCGATGTGCCATGTTTGTTTTGGTTTTGCTGTATAGTAGTATCAGGAAAACAATTATTTTATCATTTATTTATTTATTTTAAATACAAGTATGTTTTTCGAAGTTACCTTCATCCTATGTGTGTGTGTGTATATATGCGTATGTTTGTGTATGTGCTGCTGATATGTGCTCCCCGGAGAGTAGTTTTGTAAGAAAGTATTTCACAAGTTCTGTGGTGTAGTGCTAAAAAAAGTGAGGGAGCGCAGGGCTGCCGGCTCTAGTGAGCGGAGCGATCCACCCAGTGAAGCAAGCCTCTCTACAGCTTCGCATTTTAGGGATACGTGGATTTAATATATATATATATATACACATATATATATATACACACAC
>VCCN01007367.1:367077-379350 GCA_006491835.1 Architeuthis dux
GGGGGGGGAGCCTTGGTCTTTATCAACATGTCAACAGTTCTTCGCTCGTCAGCCTTGAAATCGCGTTTGTTGGGTCATCGCCCCAGAGGAAGTAACTGTAAAAGAAACTCGTAGATCCTCCCCAAAATTTAACCAAGTCTCTCTTACCCCCATTTCCTACCCTTCAACATAATATCATTGATAAATCAATCTTTATTATTATTGGATGAAGTATTGTTATACACCACTTTTTTTTTTATTAAATGTGACTAGTTTTTACCTTCATCCTAGTTTTAGTTGTTTTTATACAACTTATTAATTTGGGCCACTGTTTCTATGGCAACAAATAACAGCGCATCATTGATAACGTTTAGAGATATTGTGTGGACATGACTACGATGCAGGGTAGGTAACTGTGAAAGAATTCCAGGGTCTGACAAAAAATGTAACCACTCCTTTAGTACTCCATTGTCCATCATTCCCCCAAAGTCATTGAAATTCATTGAGAACTTTTGGAGATATTGTGAAAGACAAGACTCGAGTGAATACGTATATTTTTCCCAATTTCGTTTGCAGAGGTAAAAGATATCAGTGGGCGACTCTTTTTTCTATGACGCTTTTGTTGTTGGTGGACAGGGTAGCTGTGGAGGACCATGTCAATGGGAGGGACCCCACAGCCTTTATCAACATTTCAACAATTCTTTTCTCGTCAGCCTTGAAATCGCGTTTGTGGGTCATCGCCCCCGCCACTCCGACCATTGACGCTCCTCTATTTACATACGGTTATCAAGAATGTCATATTGGATTTTGGGAAGGTGCTAGCTAATTTAGTTCACCCGTGGGCAGTATTTCTGGTTGGTGCCGGTATATTCGGTGGATCCCTATATATCTACAATATAACAGCAAACATGGAGATGCGCTGGTCACCTAGCAAGAAGAAATGACAATAGATTGGGAAAAGATTTAACGATGCCCATGGGACAGTAAACGCAGTAGGAAAAGACCAGATACAAGATGGAGGGACAAGATAGAAAGGTTTGCCGGTAAGGCGTGGCAGAAGTTAGCACAATCTAGGTCGTCATGGAATGAGATGGGGAAGGCCTTCATCCAGCAGTGGACCTAAAACGGCCGATGATGATGATCAAGAATGTGGGTGGTGCGGATTGGCCGAACGGTTAACAGCACGGAACATGGAATCGTCGGTCCGAGTTCAAACTCCAGTTGAGACAGCCATAGTTGGCAACCAGTCGAGGAAATAGACAGATGTGATTCTAAATCAGCCTGTAGAGGGATGGGCTCCGTTAGAAGAATAACATGCGTAATTATTACGAAGACATCAATTTAATTGAACTCACTAGCAATGGCTTGCGAGATTATTCTGCTAACTATCGTTGCAGAATGGGCTCCGTTATATAAATAACATGCGTAATTATTACGAAGACATCAATTTAATTGAACTCACTAGCAATGGCTTGTGAGATTATTCTGCTAACTATCGTTGCACAATGGGCTCCGTTAGATGAATAACATGCGTAATTATTACGAAGACATCAATTTAATTGAACTCACTAGCAAGGGCTTGTGAGATTATTATCGTTGCACAACGGGTGTCATATAACGTTTATTCGTAAATATATCCTGTCAGAGATAATTGGACTCAATGTTTTTCCTCTCAAAAAACCAGACAGGTAACAAATACATTTGTGTGTCGCATATTTTCATATCACATGACACTTTCGAATCATGCTCTCGGCTCCTCTTGTTGCCGGGAACCGCATTTAACATTCATTAAATACTCAATTTATTTTCGCCTCTTCGTAGTCGTACAGACACTCAGTGTTGCCGATTCAGCGCGTTTCATGTTTTGGCAGTGCGAAAAACGCTAAATTAGCGCGTTTGCGCCCGAAACATTTTTTGTTTTTGGCCATTCTCTAGCTATTGTCACCATTTTTGTGTCTTTTTGGCGGTTTTTGGCCATTTTTAGCTATTTAAAAAAAAAAAAGATTCACCGCTTCTTGGAAGTCAAACTAGAGCGAAAATATCTTTTGAGTTGGCAACACCGTCTGTATCACTGTTCTCGCGTTTGCTACTTGTTATTAAAATCACACAGAGTGAGACTTCCAAAACGATGTTTTATTCTGTGAGGATACAGACGTGGCTCATAAGGGACTGAATGTTAAACATTGTTCTGCACTACACATACATTACCACCCACCACACACCGAACCTGAGCGTCTGTTTCTCTTCTTTTTTTTAATAAAAAAAAATGAAGCGCAGTCGGATAATAAAGAATAAGCCTTCGGTGAGAATTGAACTCACACCCTCATTGCCAGAGGGAATCTAGTTTAATATTGCTATTATTCGTGGCCGTGGAAATAACGGCCCGAATTGAAAGTTGTATATAAAAACAACTGATATTAAGATGAAGGTAAAAACTAGTCAAATTTGATTAAAAAGATTATTCTTTGTGTTTGCCCCGAAAACCTAATACGATTACGGCAAGATAGAAAACACACTCTGGTCGGATATTACAAGCGTGTAGTGGTAATCACCTCTAGTTAGACTAATTGAGTACTTAACTTACAAATTGGGGGGGGGGGTATTCAGAGTAACCCCCTACTGTGTACTTGAAGTTTTCTTCGTAAAATGCTGAGTACTTAGCTTCACGTCTTGGACTGTGACTTTTTAATCCCAACAGATACAAATTGGTAACATACACGGTTGGAAAGTTGATAAAGTTTCCTTTCTAACGATATATACATGTATATACCTCCATCAAAAACTAATTCTACGATCCATAGAATTTGAACAGTAGACTTGTTTTCTCGTAAAATGCTGAATACTTAGCTTAGCGTTTTAAGCTGTAACTTTTTATGCCCAATAGCTACAAATTGGCAACATACACCGTTAGAATGCTGAGGAAATTCTCTTTCCAACAATTTTGTCTATAAAGTATACTTGACACTTCCTTGTAAAATCCTGAAATACCTATAAATTACTCAGATATGTCAACTGGGAGACGAGATATGAAATTCTGTTTTTTTTTGTGTATGCTGGCGACCATTTTGTTTTATGCAAATGGGGTAGTCCTTCCCAACTTTTTTCTTGGGAACATCTTTTTTTCTGAAAGAGAACATCCTAAGGAACATTTTGGTACCCTAAATGTAGAATCGGGGGGGGGGGTGCACGGTAGCCCCTGCTGGCCCCCGGACTATAACGTTCTTGGAGGTTGGCGACAAACGTTCAACGACAGTTGGTTGTTTCGTCACTCCTTGATGTGGACGGTGTCAGGGCGCACGATGTGTCCGGACTTCGGAAAGACGGAGGTTGGTATCTGGAAAGAATTGGCCTGGAACGTAATGAAGGGTCGAGACGGGGATGATTTGTCTTGTAAAAGAATATACTCTGTTCATTCGTAATTCTACAGAAATTTTGTCAACCACAAATATTCCCATAGAACTGTGTGTGTGTGTGTGTGTGTGTGTGTGTGTGTGTGTCTGTGAGTGAATGAGTGACTAGGCAGGCTTTAGCGGTGACCACGCAATCCGTATCAGTGGGACACTCTGTTTCGTCTTCGCTCTGTCAGTCTTACTTATAGGGTGGTTGTTTATAGTTTCTAAAGGTTAAATTAATTCATCTTGTTTATTCTGTATATTATTTGGAATTCACCCGTGCTCGTTTATTAAACAGATTTCTATTTTTAAGTATTTCCTTTTCTCCTGAGTTACCTTTTGACTTCATCAAAAGTACCACTGTTGTTCACAAAAGTGTAAAGTCGATTGTTTTAGTTAGTGTCAATCTGTATATTTTGAACTTCCGATATTTTCTTTTCGTTTATCTATCTATCTATTTTCATTTATGCACCCTTTCGCTATGGTACACAAACAGAAGCGACCAACATATACCTCTTTTCAACTTACCTCTTTTGAACATGGTCGACAGAGGTAAGCAAAAGAACAAAATAAAGCAAATAAGAATAAAACAATAATTAAATGAATTGACTATAACTTTGAGAAGAGACATTATTATTCAAACTTTGAGAAGAGACTTTATTATTCAAACTTTGAGAAGAGACTTTATTATTCAAACTTTGAGAAGAGACTTTATTATTCAAACTTTTGCAACTTAAAGTTTTCTCTGTTGTTATCTACCATTTGCCAAAATGCAAAGGTTATCGCGTTCCCTTGTGTATTTAATTAATTAATTGTAAAACCTAATCTTAGTTTTGTGGCTGAATTGCTTAGACTTCCTGATGTGTTTTTACTGGGGAACATTTTTAGGTTTTCTTTCAGCTGATATTTTTCTTGCCTAAACAACTTTTATGACTTTGCGATATAAAACAACATGTAATGATTCACCTGCCAAATTAGATTTAAAGCAAAGATTGCAGGTGCGTGCGTTGACAGGGGCGCTGCGGAAGGGGAGGGGGGCTTAGGCAGGTGTGTAGAGAGAGATTAAACGAAACTGACATATGATGTTCGCAGTAACAAGAAGCTACAAAGCACTCAGAGAGCGCATACGTCTGCCAAGACAATTGTTACTAAAAACTGAACGGTAGAGCCCACTTTGGGCAATATCTCAAAAAGAATTTCAGTGAATTTCAATGTGGTAGTGTGGGCCATCGGCTAAGGAAGAATTGATTACATTTTGGGGCGGATCCAGGTAATTTTACAGTTACTTTCCCAGCATCGTAAATATATATGAAAATTGTAAATCGTAAATATATAGTTTTCATGAAATCAAATGATGGATAATTTTATATCCGACAGAATGTGATAATTATAAAGACATTCATTAGTTGAGAACCTATATTTACCTGGCGCCGGTGTGAGCGACTGCTAAACGAGAGGCCTGAATCGTAAATGTAAATGCGCAAATATAGGTTCTCAATAATGAAAATTATATATCTACGATGCAGGGGAAGTAACAGTACAAATACCTGGATTCGACCGAAAATGTAATCAATTCTTCCTTAGCCGATGGCTCATACTACCACATTGGAATTCACCGAAATCTTTGAGTGAAGTAGCATCATAGACTCTGGCATGGCTCAAAGCAAAGGCAGTTGACCCTATCGGATTACCAGATAACAGATAGTTTACATTTTTATTGCCTCTCAACACCACAGGCTCCCACAAAAAAGGGATTAGTTGCCCAGCCAAGGTCCGACTTAAAAAAATAATGGTTGTGTTTGGTTTCGGAAAATCTGAATTCACCTGAAATCGGACAGAAATCGGACAATATTGGATGTCCGATTAAAAAAAATTTAATCGACATCAGGGCTAAAAAAAGACACAATGTCCGAAATCGGACAAAAGTGGCAACCATAGCTGGAGAAGAAGAGATGGATACATGTCTTTTCCAAGGGCATTAGTGCGAAGTGAACGCAGATTGAATTCAGTTCGCCGATTCCATTTTCCGTGCTGCTAACCGTTTGGCCACGGAAACCACAACCACGCATTTAAATGATTGACCTCATTCCGACCGCAAAGGCGGAATATACCGAAGGTAACCGAACCGATTGCAGTGGGATTGTATAAAAAGCAATTAGCCTCTCGCCACATTCAATTATGCTTAGAAAAACACATGAATCAGCAAACACCAGTCGGTAATGATGAGGTCAGGAGGCGATTTGTGTAAACGTTAAAGATCTAAGCTCAGTGTTGCCAATTTAGCGCGTTTCTTGTTTTGGAAATGCAAAAAGCGCTAAATTAGTGTGTTTTCGCCATTTTCTGACCATATTTGGCAATTTAAAAGAATTTAACGCTTTTTGGCAGTCAAACTAGAGCGAAAATATTTTTTGAGTTGCCAACACTGCCTCAGCTGGATATAGACACAATCATGGGCGTCCGCAGGAGGGGGGAATCAAATGGGGCATATGCCCCCCCCCCCCTCCTGGATCAGGCCTTCTCACCGAGGGCAAGGGGGTTTGAAAGTTGGAACCTTATAGTCAATAAAGGATAATGGTGCACTACAATTGTTTTATGTAATCCCAACTTAATGTTCACATATAAAAAGACCCTATTATTCTTCTCTAGTAACAGGGTTACCACTAAGATATATTCCGAATATACCCTTTTGCCCCCCCCCCGTAAAGTAGCAGCGGTCACAAGTGGGCACAAGGGATACGGACAAATACCCCCAGGACAATAACCCCACCCCTACCGGACAAAAAATCTCAAATAGTAGAAAATAATACAGAATTTGTTTAAAGTTTCGGCCCGTCACGAATTCTCTTATTTCTTTTATTTTTATTAACTAAAATAAAATTAGAAACATTTAAATTGAGAAATGACCTCAACTAAGGTGAGTAAACATTGTATTATTAAAATCTTTATTTGTGTCGTATTATCTATACTCGTGATTTTTATAGATTTAATATAAATTGTAATTCATCATTTGTGATCGTAATGTCTTCACAACAAGCGCGATTATTTAGGACGCTAAACTTCCCTAGATTCTAGATGTTTTTAAATTTAAATGTGGCTGAATTCTGGGATATCCGTTTTAGTTGATTCCTTATCAGATAGATTCCATTTCATAATGTTAGCTGTTAACAACTATAAATAGATTTTGTTTTATCTTTTACTGCGAGGTGATTGTCCGGTCGAAGTGGGGTTATCGTCCGGTGGGGTTACTGTCATGAACCCTGGGCACAAGTATGTGTCTATCCACACACTCACACACACACAAACACACACATGGTCATCAATCGACATCAGTGGTTCTCAACCTTTATGGTCTGACGGCACACCTAGAAATAGATTTGACTTACGCGGCACCCCATCTGTATAAATGAAATGAATTAAACACAAGTAGTCAGTGAACGAAACCGTCACCAGCATACTGATTCAACCAGAGGGGGGCGAAAGGGGTCAGTTGCCCTAGGGCGCAAGTGTGAAGGGGCGCAAACATTTATTTTGCCTGAAATACCGGCGATGTCGAATTCAAAAGTGTGCACATACTTTTGTTACAGGAAAAAAAACAAGATTTTTGCGCGCACAATTTCTTTTGAAAAGAATCTTTTAAAAATTATTTTTCAAGTAAATATTTAATTTTTTCGCACAACCGCAAAGTCTACAATATATTAAAAAAAAGAATCCTGGAATAAAAGTCACAAGAAGAAAAGTCACGGAACCAAAAGCATGGAACCAAAGTCACAATGTAGCGTTACACTGAGCTACCTAAAAATGTAATAGGAAGAAAAGTCACTAAAGGAACTAAATAATCGAAACATTTTAGTGGTGGGGGCGCCAAAATTATCTTTGCCCCGGGCGCTGAGAACCCTTGCTACACCATTGGATTCATCACCCCATTTTTCCTTTCATCTGTCGCTAAAACTTTAGTGATAAAACCATTAAATTGGCAACTTTGTGGTAGAAGCGGGACAAACATAATACCCGTACTGAATGCTCGAAATACATGTTGGTGTATTTGGAAAAGTTTACGCAGCCCGCTTGGAAGATAGTTGAGGCACACTATTGTGCCGCGGCACACCGGTTGAGAACCACTACTCTCAACACTTGCACATCGGTTCATAAATCTAAACGTCGAAGGATAAAGGACTCGTTTGATGACAAGGTCAGAGATGGCAGTGAAATGTTGGCACACGACAACAAATACACATTGATTACTCCATAAATTATGTATAAGTGTCTTCCGGACTGTTGTCCTCATCTCGATTCATCTTCTGAACACAACGTTTCGGCCGTTGTACCCTACCCTCTGACATCAACATAATTACGACATCAAAAACGGTCAACAACATTGTTTTGACATAGCGATTGATTCCACCCGAAATTAGACAGCTTTCCGAAACATCACCACTTAGGACACCCACCTGAAGAAGGCCGTAGGGTACAACAGCCGAAACGTGTTCAAAAGATAGACCAAGATGAAGACAAAAGTCCGAAAACACTTATATACTTGAAATATGCTTTTTTGACAGCAGTTAATTGCGTTATTAAGCCAGCCTCAGTGTATTTGGGCTGGGTTTAAACTAATAAGAAAAATGGTAGTTAAATTTGGTATATCCGATATCAGAATAAAGATTATTTTTTTAAATATTGATATTCTCGGATGTGACTGTCTTTTCACTGAGGCTGTTCCATGCGTTTGCTACTCTTACAGGGAAGAGATGTGTTCCTAACATCAGTGAAGTTCTGAATTTGTAGTTTATGGCTGTGTCCTCTGGTTTTATTGCACATAGATGAAGTCAGCATTTTCTAATACATTGTTAAAGGCCATTCGCTGAGTATCATTTAAAAGTTTAGCGAAAGGGAAAAGGGGGAGATGAATCAGTATTCTGATGAAGGTTTCGTTCATAATAGACTAGTTTGTCTAATTCATTTCATTTTTACAGTTGGTAAAGACATAGATTTGACTTACGCGGCACGCGTATGTCAAATCTATTTCTTAGTGTGCCGCCATACCATAAAGGTTGAGAACCACTGATGTCGATTTATGACCGTATGAGTGTGTGTGGATAGACGCATTCGCGTGTACAGTCGAGGGTGTCGCGGGATTATTTCACGTGAGAATTTATTACAATTCACTTCCGGCTTGCTAAGCCCGTCGAATCTTCACTAGAGCCCCGTTAATCGTACCTTTCAGGACGACGAGTTGGACTTTTCCCGGTTTGCTGTTTTTACCCATGGCCGGAGAAAAGATTCATGCCTTTCCCAAGGGCATTTGTGCGAAGTGAACGCAGATTGTCTCAGCCGGAGTTTGGACTGTAGTGGAATCAGTGTTGCCGATTCGCGTTTCGGCAATGCAAAAAGCGCTAAATTAGTGCGTTTGCACTTAAACATTTTGGCCTTTTCTGGCCATTTTCGACCAATTGTAGTGTCCTTTTGGCCGTTTTTGACAGTCAAAGTTAGCGCGAAAATATGTTTTGAGTTGGCAACACCGAGAGGAATATAGCGACGGTAACCGAACCAACTGCAGTGGGATTGTATAACAAGCAATTAGCCTCTCGTGTCATTCAATTATGCTTAGAAAAACATATGAATCAACAAACACCAGTCGGTAATGAAGAGATCAGAAGGCCATTTATGTAAACTTTACGATGTAAGCAGGATATATGAGTGGGTGCGCATGATAAGTGCCCAACGCGCCGCCTTTTACTAAAATACTTTTATGTTGGATAACACTATTTCAATCCTTCCCCCATCATTTGCAAACAAAATCGAATCAGTTATCACACTAGAAATAGGTTTTATAGACGCTTCGAGTGCGAACCCTTTCATTGCTTGTTTTGGTGGGGGGGTTTTTTTCCTATGAATTTGAAAAAAAAGAAGAAGAAGGTATTTGAGTAGCTCAACGTCAATGACCCTGGCTGTTATGATGCCAGATAATCGTAAATTAAGGGTTCAGTTGTTGGAACTATTTTGTTGTAGGTTGTAGGTTGTTATTTGAACATAATCATTCTACTTTGTTTTTATTAAAATTCTGTGAAAATCGCTTATCATTGTTTTACCAAGTTTCACACGCGATATTTTTGTTATTTCTACGGTGCTGCTACGGCGACGCAGTCTCTGCTCGGGCATCACAAGATTTCTCCTCGCCCTTCAGTCTCGGCTAGACTTTCGAAGTTGTTCAAGGTTTGCGAGATGTGAACATTGAAAAATAAAAAATATAGTCAACTCCAATGGACTGGAGTTTAACAAAAACGCTTCTCTTTTAATCCAACCAAGCCATTCGGTGTCGTACAACAATTCGTGATTAGGCTCGATCCTGAATTCATATTTAAATAATAAATATTGCCCTTACGCTGGCTACGGCGACGCAGTCTGTTCGGGCATCACAAGATTTCTCCTCTCCCTTCAGTCTCGGTTTGCGAGATGTGTAAATTGACTTAGAGGCAACAAGCACCCGAAGTGGCGTCACTCACTTTCTCCGCTATTTAACCATAGCTGGAGAGAATAAATGGATACATGTCTTTTCCAAGGGCATTAGTGCGAAGTGAACGCAGATTGAACTCAGCTCACCGATTCCATTTTCCTTGTTGCTAACCGTTTGGCCACCGGAACCACAACACATTTAACCCATTTAGCTCATGTTAGTCTTGTTTTGAAGCTTTGATACTCAGCTTTTGATTTTAATATACAAAACGATGTTTCCTACAAATACTTATTGCGTGAAGGAGTACAAAATGGGAGCTTTTGTGTTTTTGTTTATAGAAAAAAAAACCCGGAAAAATCTCACTTTATGCCTTGTAACTTTGTAAATATTCAACATTCATTGATATATGTATCAACATCATAATACAGCGTGCTCAAGCTTCAAAATAATAATTTAAAAAAATCAGCATTGTAGCTTAACAAAAAAACAAATATCGCGAGCGAGAGTTCGTCAAATTTTGAACGCGATTTTCTCAACTTTTTAAAAATGGCTCGTTGGGCAGTTATCATGCGCACCCACTCGTATGCACAAGTGTGTGTCTATCAGCACTTACCCACACATAGGTCCATAAATAAATCTTTACATAGAATAGGATATAGGCCTCGTTTGATAAAGATCTTAGGCGAAGATGTGTAGGGCCGCACTAACAAATATACGTTTGATTAATCCATAAATATTCTGCCGTTATTAAAGGCGAATATGCTTGAAACAAAGTGTACGATGTATGTATAATACCAGCTATGATATACGAATGTGAAATATGGAAATTAACAAAATCGCTTGGAACCAAACTCAGATTCGCACAGAGATCAATAAAAAGAGCAATGCTAGGAATAAATCTAAGAGATATAAAGAGGTCAACATGTATCCGAGATCAGACCAAGGTTAAAGATATAGAAGTTATTAAGTGACAAAAATGGAGGTGGGCAGGACATATAGCAAGGAATAACAGATCGTGCAAGCGGTTGATTGAATGGTGCTCAGAGGATAGCAAATGCAGTAGGAGAAGACCAGACAGAAGATGGAGAGATGAGATAGGTTTGCCGGTAAGACATTGCAGAGGTTAGCACAGTCACGCTCGGCATGGAAGGAAAGGCCTTTGTCCAACAGTGGACATGATTGATGATGATGATGAATATATACATATGTTCATAAATCTATAAATGTAGAAGGATCTTGGATTCGTTTGATGGCAAGATCTTAGGCAGATATGGCAAGATCTTAGACAGATATGTTTGGTTAGTTTATTCCTGTAGACTCCTGGTGGAGCATGGGGCCGCAACCACATCACGCCAGCGGACTCGGTTCTGTCCCCCCAGTTGACCCCATGTCAGTCCGGCCGCTTTTACCCCCTACTCTCAATTGATCTACAAGTTCGCCTTGGTCTCCCAACTTTTCTCTTCCCCTGTGGACAGGGTTGCCAGATCAGTTTTCTCAAAAATGGACAATAGTGTTCCCAAAAATGGTCAAACTTTCATAAAAAATGTAATTGGACATCAGTGCTAAAAGAAGGACACAATGTCCGAAATCGGACAAAACTGGCAACCCTGCCTGTGGATTCAAGCCTGCCTTGTGACTGTCAGTCGGTTTACCTCCCCACTTCTGCTAGCACATTACGTTTGATTACTCCATCAATATTCACCCATTATTGAAGAGCAAGCGCCGTATTATTCACAAAGTACAATTTGCCATCCACAAAGAAAAGCCGGACTCTGATGACTTTGTTCTTTTCGTCAAGTAAGAAATTATAAAAACGTTTACATCACGATTGTGTGATATAATCATGATAAGTTCTATCAATATTCATAGGAATTCGGCCATTTTGATTGTTTCGACGCAGTGCAGCAAAACAAATACCAGAATTCAGGAAATGTTATGGAAATAGTCGCTGCGAGAAGCCAGAGAATTGAGTCAGTCAGTAAAACTTGTTGTTTAGAATTCAGTCACAAGTATTTGTTTCGTTAAGAGTCATTTAGAAAATTGACTGACAAATAGAATGTTTTCACTTTTGATCCAGTTTTCTAAAAGAAATCTTACTACTACTTGTGACATGCCAGCCATATTTGAGGAAAGACGACAGCAAACAATTTCACGGCCGATCACATTTACATGGGATATTTGTCATTTTATGAAGGACTAGCTAGACCCGTAGAAATTCAATGAGCATAGGCGTAGGAACCAGGGGGGGGGGCAAATGCGGCGAAACAATGTAAAATCTCGGGCAACTCGGTGAAGTTCGGGCAAATTAAGCCATTTCCCCCTCCTAACAAAAGAGTTCCAATACGTTCATGTCCATGGGTGTGGACAGCTAAGTTATCATTACTATTTCTGCAATTAAACTATATTATTATGTTAGATACATTCCATTGGTAATGGAATACTTTATGTTAA
>VCCN01007367.1:423856-434540 GCA_006491835.1 Architeuthis dux
TATAAATGCTAAATGTTTTCTGTGTTTTTCCTTCATCTTTTTTCTTGATGCTATTCCAGTGGTTCTCAACCTTTATTGTATGACGGCACACTAAGAAATATATTTGACTAATGCGGCACACCAACTCTTTGCTTCATTAACATATGAATATACATTGGTATATATTAGGCTCTAATTGGGGTATGGAACTTCATGAAACTCCTTTGGAAATAATGTGTAAATTACATTGCTGTATTAGAAAGATTAAATGAATTAGACGAAAACATTACAGTAGTCAAAGATGGACACTTTTATATCAGTATACCGATATACGTACAACTCATTTTTCTCTTTCATCTGTCGCTAAAAAGGTTGAGATTTCATTAGTGATACAACCACTAGATTGACAATTCTGTGGCAGAAGCGGGACAGACATAATACCCGTATGCACATACACGTTCAGGGCTCGAAATTGCGTATTTTGAAAAGATTACGCGGCACACGGCCACTGTTGTGCCGCAGCACACAGTTTTAGAATCACTGTTTTAGATGCTATATGCACTTGTATTGATGCCGCCCCCTCTCTCCCAGAAGCACTTTCTACTCTACAAGCTATTCAACGCAAACAGAATGACATCAACCCATCTGTTCTGGGAAGTAACAGACACAAAAAACCCTGACCCCAGGGGCGAGACACCGAGATTGAAAACCAATACAAAACGAGGGGCTGAGTACTTTTCTTATCTTGTGTCGTTTGTCGCACTTGCTGGAGAGAGAGGAAAAAAAACGACGCCTGAAATACGAAACCTTAACAGCTTGTAAGACTCCCAACAACCACACGCAAACAATTTCCGTGTTTACTAAGCGGACGTGGGTCCAGGGGGGGGGGGGCTCCAGCGGTTCCCAGATCCCCGTCCCTGCACGGGCAAAGCACAATTAAACTACTTTAAAAAAAAAATATCTTGCTAAAGAAATTCGGCACTACTATAGCGTGCGGTCTACTGCAGTATCTAAAGTCTACAGTACTGTAATGTTCAGTCTACCAAGACCCCACCTGGAGTGACTGACCCGATTACTAAGTGTAGACCACTAGCAAGGAACACATGACTTGTACATTCCAACTAAGCATAATGATAACTTTCTTTTTGGTTGAAACAGATTTCAAGTGTACGCCACTAGCAATGGACACAGCACCACTATACCACTGGCAATGGACACAGCACCACTATACCACTAGCAATGGACACATGGCGTGTGCGTTTCAAACCTGACCCGATTACTAAGGCGGATGAAATTAGTGGATTATGGAACATTCATAGCGAACGATTAATAGCCGTATACATTTCATAGCCAACTTTTCATAGCGAGATACATCTCGCTGATCTGGTGTCGCTAATCTAACTATAATGGAAGAAACTTATGAAGTGATGCTATATAGCATAGTAAAGTAAATAATTTAAGTAGTTTTAATCATTGTTTTTAAAACGTGTTAAGTTTAAAATAAGGTTGTGTAGTAATTATCACTGAAATAATGAATTTTAGAACATTTTAGTTTAGTGTGAAAAAAGTATACAATTTGTATATACAAGCACACATCATAATCATATTTACACAATATCTAGGGCCTTAGACCTTTTAGTATGAAAAAAGGAATACAATTTGTATATACAAGCACACATCATAATCATATTGACACAATATCTAGGGCCTTAAACCTTTGTGGTGGTGTAATAAACATCAGAATTCTTCTTAAAATCATTTACATCTCTTGATAGCATGACATGTTCCGGTAATCTATTCCAAAGTCCCACCACTCTATTGCTAAAAAAGAATTTTCTTATATTCAATCTACTTCTATTTCCTTCTACCGTATATGTGTGGCCTCTCGGCCCCTTGTACCCCTTTCTAGTAAAAAATACATCATGGTTTACTACTTCTAAACCACGCATAATCTTGAACATTTCTATTAAGTCTCCCCGATCTCTCCTATTTTCTAACGATGTTAATTTTAGCCTATCCTCATAACTCGTACTTTTTAAATCCGGTATTATTTGCTCGTCTCTGGACTTTTTCTAAAAGATTTTTATTATCTCTCTCCAAGTATGGTGACCAGGCCTGTGGACAGACATAAGTCTTATATAATATAAGGAACGAGTCCTTGTCTATATATGAAAAGTTAGAATTCTAACACTTAAATTATTTACTTTACTGTGCTACATAGCATCACTTCATAAGTTTATTATGAGATTAGCGACGCCAGATCAGCGAGATATAGCCATGAATTTATCTGGCTATGAAATGTATACGGCTATGAAATGTATACGGCTATGAATTGTTTGCTATGAATTGCTGGCGATTAACTCGCCGGATCCCAAAATTCGTATTAAAAGTTCATCTAAACTTCAAGCCGAAAATATCAGTCTTAGAAATGTTAGGCGCTGACCAAGCTCGACGTTGCTTAACTTCGGTGATCGTACGAGAACTGGTGTATCCAACGCAATTTGGTCGAAACAACCTTTTCACGTGTTCCCTATATGTCGGTGAAGTGAGCGATGCCACTTCAGGGATTGTCTCCTAAGTATATTTTCACATATCGCGCACCATCACGACTTGCCAATTCGGCTATCATTACCTTTCCTGTTTCCTAATGACCGCCGCTTCAGCTGTTGTTGATAGCGGAATCCACCGAGTCGCCCGCTGCTGATGATGACGAATTTAAGCTCAAAGAAAGAGACGAAAAGATTCCTCAGAACGGCATTTACAGATATTTTTTTCATTTTTAAGTGGTCTACTGATATCGGGCAATTTCATGTGGTTGAAGAGACTAGTGTTTTTTTTCTTCCATTTTTTTTATATTAAAGCAAAAGCTTGATAAATGAAAAAAGGATAAGTTATGGTTAGTATTTTTAGCGTAAGGGTTGGTGTTGGGCTTGCTATGTTTAGGGTAGTTAGGGGTAGTGTTTGTTTTTTTATCGTAAGGGCTAGGGTTAGTATTTTTAGGTAACGCATTTCTATTGATTTGCATTGGTATAATATATGTAGGCGCAGCAGGCCTAGGCCTACCACGTTTAGGTATACGTCCTTCAGCCATTTTCACTTCAGAAAGTGGAAAAATGTTGAAATTGTCGTCTGCTTTTTTTACTTTAAATTCGCCATCATCAGCGGACGAATCGGCCGATTCCGCTATCAGCAGCAGCTAAAGCGTCGTCCATTTGAAAACTGGAAACGTCAGTTCTTTTATATTCAAGCAAAAGCTTGATAAATACAAATGAACAAAGGATAAGTTAGGGGTAGTGTTTTTAGCGTAAGGGTTAGTGTTAGGGTTGGAGTTGCTATTTTTAGGGTTTAACTCTAAACCCTAAAAATAGGTTAGTGTTTGTTCAGGTAACACATTTCTATTGACTTGCATTGGTACAATATATGTAGGCGCAGCAGGCCTAGGTCTACCACGTTTAGGTATACGTCCTTCAGCCATTTTCAGAAAATCTTGAAATTGTCGTCTGTTTCTTTGACTTTAAATTCGTCATCAGCAGCGGACGACTCGACCAGCAGCAGCTAAAGCGGCAAACGTCAGGATTGCCCAATCTTCTTTAAAGCAGCAACACTTAGTATCCGAAGAGTATCATCAGTAACGAAACCAGATCAACTAGCCAGCGACATGGAAACACAAGACGTTGATATCATCAGCCTCCAAGAAACCAAAAACAAGAAAGGATCGACGCCAACAGACACAGCCTATTTCGAAACGAAACGAAAACCAGACAACACGGGATCGGCTTTCTAATACACAAAAAAGTGATTAATTAGGAATTTCGATGACTAACCGGAGACAGGGGAGCAAGAAGAGAGCGTGGTGAACAAGATATGCGATGCCCAAGCAGGGACGGCTTCGCCCTACCCAACGTCAAGGCGAGAGTAATAATAATAATAATATTTAGAAAGAACGCAGCTCAGATGACAATAGAGATTTGGGTTATAATGCTTCGTTTAACCGTTTCATATCGTCCCTATTTTCTGCATTGAATTTTGATATGAAGTTTTATAACCAAACAATCCAAACCCAATGATCTTCCTATCCTTTCATAGTGATCCATAATGGAAATCCCAGCTTTGTTTTTTCCAGCTTTTTAGCCAATCAGCAAACGAGCCTTTACAATTGAATTGACCCATTTAAAAAACGGGCGGATTTGTTATTAAAAGAAAAAAAGGTAAAGCGTCCATCTTTGAAGAGACAACTCCCATTGAAGTATAAACGGCCAGTGACGAAGTCCTGCTTTCCTTTACATGCCTCAGATTAGTGATCCTTGCAAGTCTGAAGTCTGGCAGAAAAATATCTCCCCCCCCCCAAAGTATATATATATATGTATATATGTGTGTGTGTGTGTGTGTGTGTGTGTGTGTATTTCCTTCGTGAATTAAATCCACAATCCATAGACTTTGGCCTATGAAGTATACTTGAAATTTCCTTGTAAATTAATTACTTTTATGGTAAAATAAAGTGTATTTTTTAATTCCTCATGTCTGAAAACCATGAGTCTTTTAAAGTACTCAGATATGTCAATTGGGCGACGAGATATGAAATCGTTTGTGTGTGTGTGTGTGTGTGTGTGTGTGTGTGTGCTGGCGGCCATTTTGTGTAGTCCATCCCAACTTTTTTCTTGGAAACATCTTTTTTCTGAAAGAGGACATCCTAAGGAACATAGTCATAGGATCCTGGGAAGGGGTGCAGGGTAGGCCCTGCTGGCACCCTGACTATATGCCTAGCATGGGTGTACGAGTCAGGTGTGTGGTGATGTGGTGGGGGGCAACAATGGGGAAATTCGGGCAAAGCAGGAAGTCTCGGTCAAATCAAGCCCACTCGCCCCCTTAACCAAAAAGTTCCCATACGCCCATGGTGCCTCATAATATGAAGAGACGAAAGTTCAAAAGAAGACATTAATGAATGAAATAATTAGTAGCAATTAAATTTAATTTTTTAATTAGTAAAATCCAAATATCGTAGTAAATACTAAACATTCTAATTCACACTTACAGCTAGTACATTTTGAAATATGTTTCGTAAAGATATTAGGTTGTTTGGAAAATAATGGCCGATTCCAAATGAATCACTTATTTTCGTTGAAGTTTATGTGGAAGCCACTTATCCAGCTTTTTCACTTCACCAATTTGTCTTAGATGTTCCGATAGTGTCGCAATGCCAACACCCAGTATCTGTGACATTTCTCTGATAGTTTGGTGTGGGTTTTGTTTGACCAACATCACCAGTTGTTCATTTTCAATTGCAGATGGACGTCGTCTGCCCTTTTGATCTTCGAAACGCAAATCTCCACTACGAGACTTTCGAAACCAACGCCGCACTGAACGTTCGGATGTGGTTCCTTCCTTCACCCCATTCTACATTAATATTGAAAGCAGCTTGAGATGCTTGGTGGCCAAGGTTATACTCGTGTAAGAGGATTATATGCAACTCTTCTTTTTTCAGCTTCAGGTTTAAGGATCTACTACACCGTCTACAGATAACCCTGACAATAAACGGTGAATATTAGTGAAAACAGCACATTTCGACACGACTAAGAGTTTGCATCTAGAACCGGCCATTGTTTTCCGAATAACCCAATAGAAATGTACCTGTTATACTAGTTATCACCCTAAACTAATTCATTATGTGATTGATCGGAAACTGTAATTCCGCTTTTGGCAGAAACAAAAACATCGATTTTCTTATTTCTAAAAGTGACTGATGGTGGTACGAGTGGCCTGGCGGTTAGCAGCACGGAAAATGGAATTCGGAGTTCAAACTCCGGCTGGGGCAGTTTGCGTTCACTCCACACTAATGCCCTTGGTAAAGGAATGAATCCATCATTTCTGACCCCACCCACCCAGCTATGGATGAATAGCAGGATAGACTGGGCTTCCCAGCCTTGGTTGGCAACCAGTCTAGGAGACGGACAACTCTTAGTTCAATCCGTGAAAGTGCAACCCTTCGTCCAAAGTCGACAAGAGATAGTGTATGAAACGTGTTCCCGAAATGCTTAGTTAACGTGGTGAAGTTGGCAAGCTGGAAGTGGAGTATAGCAAATTGCTCGAGTAAGATAAAGAACAAAAACAGACAGACGAAATAACACCCCCCCCCCCAACGACACCTCGTGTACACTAAGTAGAATATTTATCATTTAAGACAGGTCTGGTTAGTCACTCAATAGAAACCATCACGTGACCAACGTCGTTTGGCAGCATGTCGTGTTGGGGGCAATCAATTAAAAATTGGAAAAAGGGGGATCAATGAATAAGTTACTTCTCTCGCCTTTTGTTGGGCTGTGATCACTAACAAGAAACAAGCGTGTTATGATATACTACCACGAGAAGGTCATTTCCAGGTCAACACCTGTGCGTAAGTGGAAGTGACTCGGTCACCTTAGCATATGTGTAGGTATCCCAAAAACAGGATGTGGAAACCGGAAACTACACAAGCGTGGGCGTTCGAAAGCCCATTTACTTAAATTGAAAATGTTACCCCCTATTCTGGAGAGAATTTTTTTAAAAAGTTTTTCTAGACATAATAAGGAGTAAATGTTTAAATTTCCAGCCCTCTAGCTCCATTGATGCGGTCATAGCCAGCCAGACCAACTTAAATCGAAGAAACCTATGTTGACAGTTTTGGTTGAGGGTTTCTCATAAAAAGATCAGCACATCTACCCCACCGTTTTCAACTGGGTGTGGTGTGCATGCATCGACACTGGCCAAGTTCGTAAAGCTGCTATCACTTAGTCAAGTGCAGATCTGAGGGGGGCTCCAGGGGGGGGCTCCAGGGGTGACCCCCCGTTGCTAGGGCAAAGCACAATTAAAATCATTTATACTTGTACTATTTTTTTACATAAGATTGAAATACTGGAATAGTTTACCATCTTATGTAAAAGAAATAGTACAAGTATAAATAATTTTTTTTAAAAATAGTATAAATAATTTTTGAAAAATAGTACAAGTATAAATAATTTTTTTAAATAGTACAAGTATAAATGATTTTTTTTTAAATAGTACAAGAATAAATAATGTTTTTTTAAATAGTAAAAGTTTAAATAATTTGTTTTAAAAATAGTACAAGTATAAATAACTTTTTAAAAAAATAGTACAAGAATTAATAATTGTTAAAAAAAATAGTACAAGTACAAATAATTTTTTTAAAAATAGTACAAGAATAAATAATTGTTAAAAAAAATAGTACAAGAATAAATAATTGTTAAAAAAAATAGTACAAGTATAAATAATCATTTTTTAAATATTACAAGTATAAATAATTTTTTTAAAAATAGTACAAGAATAAATAATTTTTTTAAAAATAGTACAAGAACAAATAATTGTTTAAAAAAATAGTACAAGTATAAATAATCTTTTTTTAAATATTACAAGTATAAATAATTTTTAAAAAAATAGTACTAGTATAAATAATTTTAAGAATAGATTAGATAAATTTAGATCATCTGGGATAGAAAATAATTTAATAGTCAATAATTTAAAATCAACTTAAATAGAAGAATTTAGGAAAGAAATAAGAATAAATAAAACCTGCCTGGTAAATGTTTCTCTGTACTGACAAGCTTGTAATTTTTTTTTTATTAAGTTTCATCCATTTTTATTACTTGAATTAATGTGTATTTTGTGGTTGAATAAGTATTTTTAATGTTAAAAAACTACGACTGAAATGGAAGTGAAAAATGTCGGATCGCACATTACTTTCTTCTTTTTGATGTTCGAAATTTGTTTTTGTTTTTTTCACGTATTTATTTGTAAAAATAATCTTTTCCAATTTGGACCCCACCCAGCCGGAAATTCTAGATCCGCCCCCGTTAGGATGGGATAAAAGGAAAAGGGTTGACCCGAAATATTGTTGTAAATATCAAATGACAATAAAAAGAAGAAGAGAAAACGGAAAAGTGAAGAGTTTCGCAACTGCGTCGGTTTGACTAATTCGTTTAAATGTTTTTTTTCTCCAGTGAAATGACTTGAACAAAAATACGAGTGGGGGAGAGAGAGCATACCTACACTCGTGCGCGGGACTGTGGGTGTCATTTTATGTCTGTATGTATCATCGTTTCTCGCTTGTACCCAAATCGAGGATGTCGGAACGCAGCGTTAGGTACACACGGGCAATTGTTAGCAAGACCCACTTCCCGCTTGCCAGGCCCGTCGAAGCTTCGTTCTGCTTCACGAGAACCGGTGTATCCAACCGAATCAAAAATAAGGTTAGTGCATGTATGTAGGATCGCTCTCCGCTTATGCACCTCATCGAGAGTGTCGCGAGGTTAGGTACACGTGGGCAATTGTTTGTAAGACCCACTAACGGATTGCCTGGCCTGTCGAAACGTCATTCGGCTTACAAGACCTGGTATTGCCAAATGGTCACCGATCTAAGTATTGACCAGTCTCGACGTTGCTTAACTTCGGTGATCTTACAAGAACCAATGTATCAAACGTGATTTCGCTGTAACCCCTTGGCCTTCCACAATCCTTGTACTGAGTGATTAGCGGAGAGGAATTGAGTACCATTTATTAAAGTCCTTGGTATGACTCGGCGGAGGATTGAACCACGGTCTACGGAACCGATGGCGAGCACTGGGCCACGGTGATCGGTCGTCATTTTATAGAAATACATATAGGGTGTCCCGTAAGAATGTCCTTTTGTACCCGTTGTAAGGGGAGTAACTTTGTATCGAAACATCTTTCAGCCGAGTTAATACAAATATACTCCCCTTACAACGGGTACAAAGGGACATTCTTACGGGTCACCCTGTATATATATATAAAGACGAGGACGCTCCGGCCTCAAGGATGCACCCCCATTTTGACTTGCAAAAGAAAAGAAAGAATGGACATAAAATGAAGATCTCAGCAGGTCTGGACCCCCCGCCGGTTGGGTCTCAGATTACCAAGATGTTTTGTGGGTGGCTGAGCGATATATGTTCATCTGCAACACGTTTCACAACTGAACACAATCAAAACAGATGGTGGGCGAGTATTTGATTACGTTGGTCGTGTTATTATAAGATTTGCCGATAAACCCTTTCAACATATCACAGTTCTACTTCTTTCCTCACTTAATAATGTTCCCGTAAATGTCAAGGTTGTTTGTGGAGAGTGAAAATACTGGTAATATTGATATACAACCCCTGGCCACAATTATGGAATCAGCACGCTTATAGGATGTTCACGCAGATTATGTTACTTTGCAGCAAATAAACAAATCACAAATATGACATAAAACATATATATAATATTTTGTTTAATAGCTCAACATTCTGGCTTCATGAAATAATCCTCAAACAAATTAGATTAAAATATTTGAATTATTGGCATTTTTCTTTCCAGATCAAGTAGAGGATAAAATCCCGATTAGTACTTTGCTGCTCATTCTTGGGCTTTTATGACGGCCTGTATTCATTGAGGCATGGACTTCACTAATGAAAAACAATATTCTCCATCAAGATGGTTTCAACTCTCTCTCTAATAGCGGTTGACAGATCAGCTTTGCAGGATGGAGCCTTATCATGGACTATTTATTTTTTAATTTCCACCATACATTTTCAATCGGATTGAGATCCGGACTGTTTGCTGGCCATATCATCGAGTTGATATGCCTTTCCCGAAGAAAAGCTTTAACATTCTTTGTTATGTGGAAGGAATGAGAAAAAATTCAATTTGAACCAGCGGATTTGCTGTTGAGGTAGTGATTTCCATCTCCTCATGTCCTTTACCTGACATGTAACCCCATATCATAAATGAGTCAGGTAATTTGCTTGTTTTCCTCAGCCAGTCATCTTTATAGGTCTCATTGGAATGACACCAGACAAAAAATGCAACATCATCGCCTTGGCTTTATTTATTTATGATTCATCACTGAATATCACTTTCATCCAATCATCCAAACTCCATGATTGCTTCTCGTTAGCCCATTGTAACCTTGTTTTCTTCTGTTTAGCTGTTAGTGATGGTTTACGTTTGGCTTTTTTGTATGTAAATTCCATGTCATTCAGCCAATTTCCTACAGTTCTGTTACAAACACTGACTCCTGTTTCTGCCCATTTGTTTTTCATTTGTTTTGTTGTGCATTTTCTATTTTCAAGGCATATTGCTTTGAGTTTTCTATCCTGATGCCTTGACGTCTTCTGGGGTCTACATGTATGCTTTCCTTTATAACCTCCCCATTTTGTTTATACTTGCACCAAATTTTAGACACAGCTGACCGGGAACAACCAACATCTTTTGCCACACTCCATGATGGATTTCCTTCTCAAAGGAGTTTTATAATCCTTTCCATTATTTCAAATTTTGAGAGCTCTCTTGTTGAAGCCATGTTTCCTTTCCTTTAGCCCAGTCCAACAGCTCGTTAAGTTCTGCAAGTACTCTCTATTAACTGTAGACGAATTTGCATATTTAGATTTGTGCTGGTATTTGTTTTAGAAATGCAAATTACAAGGTATTTCCATAATTTTTTCCTCTACCTGTGCTGGAAAAGAAAATGCCAATAATTCAAATATTTTAATCTAATTTGTTTGAGGTATATTTCATGAAGCCAATATGTTAAGCTATTAAGGAAAACATGTTTTGTGTCATATCTGATTTGTTTATTCGCTGCAAAATAATTTTAAAAACTGGGTGAACATCCTCTTGTAATGAAATACACTCAGGTCGTGTGTTCGCTTGCTGGGGG
>VCCN01007367.1:453565-465069 GCA_006491835.1 Architeuthis dux
AAACGGATTTCATTTTTGGAGGTTTGAGCAAAATCTCACTTGACATTTTCATTAAAATCTGAGGTCGGTGGGGGTTACATGTCCTTTATGATTTGTCAGTGAATGCACCGGATGCGAGTTCGTGTCCCGCCGGAATCATTTGCTTTATTTACCCCACCACACTGCTTAGTAATATGTCAATTTGTAGAATGATTACACTGATCAACAACAAATCTTTCATAAGGTATCTGTTGTGGTGTACTTTATGTATTTATTTGTTGCCTACCCACGACGGCAAATATGACACAAGGTCGTTTTAGGGTGGGGTCATGCGTAAGCAGGGGGGAGGAGATCCCAAGTCCCCGTGACTAGAGACTTGAGGTGGGAGAATTCCAAATCCCTGTCGCTGAGACAAATGCCGTGGGTCCAAAAGCTCCTCAGGACGGATCCTGAGTGTGCTAATGGGGATCGCGACCAGCTGACCAAGATATCTTGCGCAACTTCTCCCAGGTATTCGAAGATACCCGAGCATGCCACAGGACCCCCGAAGGGCCGTGTTTCTCCGAACTTCGAGGCCATGGCGGTCTCTAAGCGCAGATACTTCACTTCGATCTTAGCGCGTTATCAGCCGCAGCCAAGATATCCTGCGCAACTTCTCCCAGGACGATACCCGAGCATGTCACAGGACCCCATACGGGCCGTGTTTCTCCGAGCTTCGAGGCCATGGCGGTTTTGAAGAACAGATACTACACTTTGATCCTATCCTAAAGGCCGACGTATTTATTCGCCTCCTCACAAGCGGCAAAATGTGACATGAAATCGTTTTTAAAGTGGGGTACTGCACGCGAACGTGCAGGCAGGGGGGATGGGGAATCCAAAAGCTCCTCAGGACGGATCCCGAGTGTGCTAATGGTGATCGCCTCTCGACCAGCGAGCCAAGATATCCTGCGCAACTTCTCCCAGGCATCCGAAGATACCTGAGCATGCCACAAGATCGTGTTTCTCCGAATTTCGAGGCCGTTTCGAAGAACAGATACTACACTTTGATCTTAGCCATGTAGTGATGTAATTTTAGGCATGTAGTGATGTAATTTTGGGTGCTGACTCCGAAAATCTAAAATTTTCTTGTATCACGTCTAGTTTTCGTGATGAAATGAAAGCAGTATTTTAACATAAAACCTCTATGAAGCACGATAGGAGGTCCAATACTCAACGTGTTTAGCTTGTCCTTCTGCATAGTATCTTCTTTGTGTATCGTATACATAGTAATTTTGTTTTTCTGCTTTGAAAAGTTCTGACTGATACAAATCTTGTTTTTATTTAACCCTCGCTTATATTCCTGAACTGAAAACAGAACGTGTCCGTAGCCAAGAAACGTGACGCGCCAGAGTGAAACGAAATTCGTAATCAGCGTCGAAAATGGTCTAAAAAAGTACTGCAACTTTGATGAGAAAAAAAGATTCCATTTTGTCGACCAGTCTTATCAGAGAGTTAAAATAAAAAGCGACTTGAATTAAGATGAAAAAAATACTAGTCAAGAATCTTCTATTATATAAAACAACTGACTGTCTGTCAATGTGCCCGCCGCCCCTTGAACATTGGCGCGGAACAACTTTGGCACTCAATGGACCTAGGGGAATTTTTTAAAGTAAAAAGTTTTGAGAAAAATGTTTTTAAGGGTTTTAGAGGGGGGGGGGTCTATTTACAATGTAACTATAATGCTAAACTGAACCCTTACTTTCCGCTCAATATACATATAATATACTGAATAATAAAACCAACATAACAGCAGTGGTCATCAGAGCTCTAGGACTCGTGAAGTTCATCAACCGTATCCCAGGCGAAATCAACATCCACGTAGTCCAAAAGATCGCCCTATTCTGAACAGACTACATACTACGCAAAGTAATGTCGATAGTTATGGTCCTAGGGCGCTATAGGGGAGTCACTCCATAATTTGGACCTGGATCTACAAGATGCAAAACAATGCATTGAAGAAGAATAAATAATTTTTAAAAAGCTGCCTTGTTACATCTTAAACTTTCTCATAGACACCTCTTGCTAATACAGAGAAACCTTGATTATCTGAACAAGATTTCAAGGTCCCGTAATTATGTTCAGTATGGCTTCCTTTTTTAATGATTGGATCAGTATTTCCGAACAACATACTCCCCGCCAGTCTCGTTCGGATAATCGAGGCTTCTCTGTGTACTGATCCTTGCCTTCCATTACACCAACAACTTTGTTAATGACTAATAATATTTTGATATCTACAGTCAAAAAACAAACTTCCACTGTTAAGATGTTCTTCCCAACAAAATTAGCAATATTTCTCCAGAACCAGATTCTGCTATTTCTATTTACAAATGTCTTTCATACCTTAAAATCATCATCATTAGCCGTTATAAGTCCACTGCTGGACAAGGCCTTTCCCATCTCCTTCCATGACGACCTATCGTGTGCTAGCCTCTGCCAAGTCTTACCGGCAAACCTTTCTATCTCTTCCCTCCATCTTGTACTGCGTTTTACTGTCACATCTAGTGTCACCCCTTCTTGCTAGGTGACCAGCCCATCTCCATTTTTGCTGTTTAATTATTTGTATAATATCCTTCACTCTAACTGAGTTCGGTATTTCTGAGATGAGGTGTTAGTATTACTGATACCGGAACTATTGAACTGAACCCTTTATTTGATCCACGGGGGTATACTGTCCTCATTCCACTATCCATGTCCTAGAAATTATTTCGTGGTTAATTTTTCAGTTGTGGTGCTCCTGGGATTGAACCCACAACCTACAGATGACTCAACAGTCAGACGCTTTTTAACCAACGCTTTAGTTATCTAGTTACCGACAAAACTTGACACCTGAAGAAGGCCGGAGGGTACATCGGCCGAAACGTTGTGGAAATGACAACCAAGATGAGGATCTCAGTCCGAACAATAGTATCAGTAATCCTTCACTCTAGTTCTCCCTCTGGTCCATGTTGATCTTTTTCTATCTCTTAGAGTTATTCCTGGCATTGCTCTTTCCATGACTCAAATGGTTAAATAGTGACCACTTAAACAACGCATCACACTTAAATCATCCTTTGTAAAACAACTGTTATGTTGACTTAACAGTTGTCTTAGAATGGGCTGATTCAAGTGTTATGCTGACTCAACACCTCGAAAACGTTTTCCTGAAAAGCCTTTTAAGTGATCAAGTAAGATGCCAATTCTCAGAGAGCCAATTTGTTTTGCTTGGATGCAGGGAGAGAATACACAACAATTTGCAGGAGAAGTAAATGATAGGGAGGCTTGAAGAAATGGGAATTGGTGCGTGTGAGGGGGGTCAGAAAGTAGGACACTGTGATAGATGAATGGTACGAATCAGAGAAGAGAAGGTTTGGCATCAGAAGGTTTGGAACTTTTTTGAAGGAGACTGAGAATGATGAGGTAATGTCAGAAATATATCGGAGGTTGTTACACACAAAATGTCGGGTTTTAAATCATAGAGCAGTGATTTCCAACCTTATTCTTTTTGTACAGTAGGCCGGGGGCCAGCAGGGCCTACCATGCACCCACCCATGATTCTACATTTTCTGAAAACCATGATTTAGTCTTTTAAAGTACTCAGATATGTAAACTGGGAGACGAGATATGAAATTCTGTCTTTTTTGGTGTGTGCTGGCGGCCATTTTGTTTTATGCAAACATATTTTTTCTGAAAGAGGACATCCTAAGGAACATTTTGGTGCCCCAAATGTAGAATCATGGGTGGGGGGTGCACGGTAGGCCCTGCTGGCCCCTGGCGTACAGTGAGCCAGTCCCTAAAATGGTCGAGGCACACCATCAGTATTTAAGGATAGATTTGATCATTTAAAAGAAAATGAATGATGATAATGTGTTCATAAGTTGAACAAACTAATAGTTTATTAATTATATTGCCAAAAGTATTTTGTTGATCAGGGTTTTCAAAAGACTGTGCATATTTGTAAAACGTCTGCGGCACACCTACGGATGCTTCGCGACACACTGGTTGAAAATAGCTGTCATTCGTTATTATTGGAGGTATTTGAGTCCTTTCAATTTCAAATTAGGACATAATGCTACTCAGGCTGCTGATAATGTCAACAAAGCATTTGGAGCGAAAACTACTACAATGCGAACTGTTCAGCGTTGGTTCAATAGGAAATATCTGAGGAGAGACGGCCTGGCATAGAAAGGTGGGGAATTTCTTGTGGAGACTAACGTGATTAGAACCAGGGCGGAGGAAGAATGAGGATGTATGGACAGAAAAATGTATTAGTTTGTTACACATGAAATGTCATTTTCTTTTTTAGATGCGCGAGCATCTCTAGTACAAATTGTCGTCACTGACTGACAGGTTACTTTTTGACTGACTGACAGGCTGACACACCGAAAAACTCCCACCATCTCTCGTTTCCTCCAACTCCTATATATGTCTGAAAGTGCAAGAACTGGCGCAACTATGGTCTGACTTTCAGGCCTGTTTACATCATAGAGAATAAGGTTAAAAGTGAAAGGTTCCGAGTTTTACTAGTTCAATGTGTCGGGAGAGAGTTCCATACAAAGCACAAGTACACATACAATTTTACAGCAACCAGGGACCACTAGTGACATAACTCGAAGACTACGTCAATGCCGCAGGTATATTTGTCGGCAGGAGCAACTATTTTACACTCGAAAATGTGTCCAGCACAATCAAATCCTCAATTCCAACCAACGACGCAATATTGGACGAGATCTACTCTTGATACACCAAAAAGGTCGACATTATGGAGGAGTGTAGCGGACTCATGCGTATTTTTGCACTCACGAACTACGGTCAGCAAGTGCAAACCACTTGACAAACCAGATTTATTACTCCGAGAAATAAAGTTATCTTGTCTGTTGGTGCTCTCAGATAACCAACTTTTCGGAACATGAAATTAATGTACTTGACTCGAACTTAATACGCTTTGTAGTCAACAAGTCTGGCAAAATCATGTACATTGTCAACTTACATTTCATCTTGGATTCCTGACGATACACAGTCCAACACACCACAATTTCGACCAGCCACACATCTACCACTCACCCCTTACTATAAGAAGACCAGCTAATCTTCATCTTTGTTCAGTCCATATTTGTTTGCCTAAACAAATCTATGGCTGTTCCGAATTTCGATTACGTACGTACGCATTCATACACACACACACACACACACACACACATTCTCTTCCTTAACATCTTCAACAAACTACACTTTTACTAAGTAATAAACCGAACACTTTAAATGCATTACTTTTCATCAGCTAAGAACTACTTTTTGTTATTATCTTCTGTAATAAAAATACTTCTTATCATTGCAGAGTGTTTGTATTCTTTATTACCAATGCTTTTATACCATGTGCAAACTACATCCTTGCACATGCATTTATTTAATTTCCCTTTACTACTGCAGAACAGGCAGAGAAAGAAAGATCTCTCTTATGCGCATCGTTAACATTACCCTCTTTCTCTAGTCTCATCAGCACCCTAGCTTGCTATTCGGCAGTACTGACTATAGGCACTATTACTACTACAGCTTCACCGTTAGAGATTACTACGCTTCTACGACGCTCTTATTGTTATTGTTTTTACACTAACTTTTAATGGAGTCAGATATATATTTAATAATGGAGTTAGATAGATTATATATTAAGTCTTAATCCCATCTACAATAGCTCCTTTTTACAGGAGTATAAACAGTTCCAACCTATGATTGCAGAAACCGAACCAATATGGAAAGATTTCGGACCAAGAGAACGCAAGATCCTAAAAGATTATCGATATGAACGTAAAATCGAGTATCAACATAAATGTTGGAAACTGAAAGTCTCACTTTGAAAAAGATATATTAGTCAGATGCGGCCCTCGCGATGATCGATCAAAATAAATTTAAAAAAACAAGTCTGATAAGGCATGTCAGAAATAATCGGGCCAATATTGAAGAAATGTCAAACATTTTTAATCTTTCGTATATACATCTGGAGGAGAGTGATATCCAGTTTTTGGCTCTGGACCTGAATTTCTCACCTACCCCTCAATGGAATGATGTATCTAGAGAGCAAGAGCATACCAATACCATCTAAAGAGCAAGAGTATACCAAAACCATCGAATATGTCCGTCGTGTAGAATGGCGCTATTCTTTCGAGCTCAATGCACATGATAACGAAAACAAAGCCGATATCAAAGACGTACATGATGAAGACATCCCGCAAAATCTCCGGTTAAAAAAAATCAATGGAAATTACATTCAGGGAGTTGAAATACTAACCCAAAACCTACTTACTAACCCTAACACTAAACCTACTAACCCTAACACTAAAAAATGCGGATTTCTGATAAATCTTGTCTGCTTCTTTGACTTTAAATTCCATTTTGAAACTGGAAAGGTAACAATAGCCGGAAAAATCGTACATCAAAACCTACTTAACGACGATCATGTGGGCTCCAATCCATGCACTCACAATTGTGCTCTATGTGGTTGTAGACAACCGTGTATAGGCTGCTCGATGGTGCAACCACAGACGACGATACAAGCAAAAGATGGCGGCATTATCCACCTACGTAGTGCACTCACTTGTAGTGAATTCGGGATTCACGCTGCAATTTTCCTAGAATGTAATCGTATATACACAGGGCAGACAAAGAACACATTCAGAACAAGGTTTAATATCCACCGACAAACATGGAATAAATTTGATTGGTTCAAAAATAACGACAGTCAGGCACTGTTAAAACATGCAAGTCACAATTCTGACAAACTAAAAAAGACATTACACTTTTATGAAGCCAATACGGTCGTATATCTAGTACAATGCAAACTGGTCTTAGATATACGCGAAAACGCATTGGAAAAACAAATTCTGATCAAGTATCAATATTATGAGAATGGTATTCCCTGGGCCTGATTAATCTATACCAGGACCCCAAAGCTATTAGAAATATGCCCCTACCTCCGTTTTGTGTATAATTTTAATATAATGCAATCAGTTAATCGTGTGAATAAAGTGGACTGTTATGTGCTAATGTGTAATATATTCCATATCAGGCTACAGCTATAGTGAGCGCTCAGATTTCACATCAGGGAATGTTTTTATTTTGACAGTTTTATTGTTTAATTCATTTTCCCTGTAGTAGTAGTGATACATTTTTAAATTGCTATTTATTTTGGGGGCCCTACCCCGTAGCGTAGTTTGTGTATAGGCTAATCTGGCTATTATCTTGTTGAAAAATAACGACAGTCAACTACTGTTGAAACACTATGCAAATCACCATTCTGACAAACTAAAAAAAGATATTACACTTTTATGAAGCCTATACGGTCGTATTTCTAGAACAGTGCAAACCAGTCGACCTAGATATACGTTAAAACCCATTGGAAAGACAAACTCCGATCAAGTATCCATATTATGAGAATGGTATATCCAGTAAGTCTATTGTAATTCCACTGGGCCGTTGACAGAGTTTCAACCGCTTAAGAGAAGAGAGAAACCTGTAAAAAAATGGACTAATTGGGCGCCTTACCTTTATTTCTAGTCCCAGAACGTGGTATAGATCCGAATATAGAAGTTTAAAAAAGAGGGGGATGTGTTGCATTCGTCGCATTTTTCAATGTTTTTGAGTTGCATCGGCCATTATGACGACTGAAGCTTCTGTAAGAGATGACATTTGATTGGTCGAAAATAGATTCAGATAGAACCAATCAAAATTAATTTTTTTAAATAAAAGATTTCTTACAAGACTTTCCTCGGTCAAAGTAGCCCAGGGGCATTAGATCCAAACATTAAAATTAATTTAAACAAGCTGATTTTTGCAGTATAGTTGCAACATGACACCAGAAACACTACACTAAACATCCCCTGGAATCCCAATGGAGCTTCCCAAGAAATCCAACATGTTATTCAAGATGGCCGCCGTATTTAGACATAATATTGAAATAATCATAAAATTGCAACCTAACCTGATATGAATATGGTTTGGGGGTCTATTTCTATGTTTTAGAGGTTGGAAATTTTTATCTTTGCAGGATAGTGTCACACATTCAACATGGCTCCCAAGATGGCTGCCGTATCTGGTAGTCCATAAACTTTAGCATAAATACTATAGTCAACTTTAAGATTAATCCTAACAAGTTGATCTTTTCGTCAATGATAGCTATTGCTTTATAGAATAATATACTAAAAATCCCCTAAAGTCCCAGTGGTGCTTTTTGAGAGATTTACCAAAAGTTGATATTTGATGACCGTAGGGGGGCGCGATAAATTGGAGCATCGTGACTGCAGCAAACAAGTTTGTAGGGTAAGTTTCGGGAAATATCGACACAAATTAAAGTGTATTGCAATTCAAATCAAAGTATATTGTATTCAGACTGATAGTCTAGGAATTGTTCTCACAATATGATATACAAAGGAGTGTATGTTCTAGCACAACCAGGGCACACTGGTGACATCACTGCTGTAAAAACCAGCATTAGCTCCCATTGTTTTCTGTTGAGGTAGTGTTCTAAATGTTGTCTTATGCGCCCCAAATTCTATAAGACAACCGTACCAGAATTGACAGGATGTGACAACGCGGGTAGAGCCGAGCCAAGAGTGATGAGGCTGAAGACACCCGAAGAGTGTACAGATCGCACGGGACTTAAGTGATGTAAGATGAACGATCGGGTAAGGTGTAGGCTACCCTAACTGAATCTTGTTGTATCCCATACAGCAATAGTGCGTATTAATGGTTTAGGTGGTAAAAGCATAAACCCTCGGCCTATCCCATAATATATTGTTGACCTTAGAATTTGTCCATATTCCTAATTTTTGTCATATTTAATCTTTAACCTATTTTTAGTTGAAATTCTTATATCATTGATCATAAGCTTGTCATATTCTAGGGTTTGTCTCATGGGATAAAACTAGAATTGCGACTGATCTATGTATCCTCTGTGGTGAGGATGTGTCCTCATCAACTCAGGTATCAATTAGAAGGTCTGTCAACTCTTATAAGTGCTAGCGTGAGGATGGGCTTTCTGCTGTATTGGAGAGTAAGTGTTTGTTTATGAAAAGTGCAGGAAATATTATATCCGGAAGTCAAGTAAAGCGAGTTTCAAGTGGAAAATGGAAGAAGAAGAAGAAGAAGAAGAAGAAGAAGAAGAGAGTTGAACTACCTCCAAGGGAAGCACATTATGATCAGTTACACCTCCATTCAACACCAAAGAAGATTGCTTATTCTGTTTGAAAACCATAATGTTATTTAAAAAGCAGACGAAAGAAATTATAAGTGGTGAATGGAAGTAAAAGTGAGAATCCAGGTGGCTCATGATTTAGTGGCAGAAGAAAAATCACAGATGTTCCCAATTGTTTTACTTAGACTCCAACCTTGAAAGGGTTCAAATGCCACAAAGCTAACAATTCCAGTTAAATTGATTACACAAGGCCAGAGCATTCGAATAATTATGACAGTATCTGGAAAATAACAGATAATTTCAGTATTCATCACAATAAATCACTTCTCTATGGTAGTAGAAATTTGACAAAATCCCAAGATCCCGGTCTGCAATATGTATTTGAAGAAGTGCTAAAGTGTTATGATCATCTAAGAACTCCAGACAATGAGGAAGGCCAAAGAGCTTATTGGCTGAAAAGTAGTAATCAAATCAAAGAGGATGAGGATACTAGTCTAATAATTAATGACACAAAATGCTCTTCTCCCTATTGTGAAGTTTCTATTAGGGTGTATAAAAGGTATTTTTGTTTTTGTTACAGACCTTTACTCCAAATTTGATTTCATGAACACATATAAAGACTATCTATGACTATATTATAAATATTATTATCGAATATATAATATCATTATCAATACTAATCAGCTGTTGTTTCAGATGTTATAATGGTGGATACAAGTATCCCCAGAGATCATATGCGAAATTGTGACCGACAAAGAATAAGATGGCGTGGCGATTTAGACAGGTTCAGGAGATACTGGCGCCGTGACGCCCGCGATCGAGAGGTCTGGCGGATCTTTGGAAAGGTTTATGTCCAACAACAGACGTTAAAAGGATGATGATTGTAATGTCGTAGCCGTATTTCAAAATATACAAGTTAGACCAAAGTCAGACACGGAAAGTGTTACAATTTGAAGTAACTTCCAAGATGACCGCAAGTCCCGCATCGGTGTCTTGTGGTCGTCGTCTTCCGGTGTTACTATTAATAGTTACTGGAATAGTCCATCTATCTATTGATAGGGAGTTCATATAGTTTGGTGATTAATTTCTCGGTGTTACTACATATGATTATTTACAAATCGAAACAACTTATTTGGTTTGCTGGGTTGAGCGGCATGTCAACCTTTTTTGTAGATCATTTAATGCCGGAACGGGTCTTAGTTGGGGATATTGTTAAGTAGTTATAAAAGGTTGTTTTTTTTAAACTAGAGTCTTGCGTCTGTGGTGAAAGGTTCTTTTTTTAACTAGAGTCTTGCGTCTTTGAGAGGGATGTATTATTGGATGCCCGCATCCACACGGTTTGTTTCAACTTGGTTATTCACAAGAAGAAGAAGAAGAAGAAGAAGAAGAAGAAGAAGAAGAAGAAGAAGAAGAAGAAGAAGAAGAAGAAGAAGAAGAAGAAGAAGAAGGAGATAGCGGCGGCAGCGGCGGCAGCGGCGGCGGCGATGACCGCCTGCTTGTAAAGTTTCTTATATCAGTATAAATATTTGTTCCTCTCCATTGTTGCTTTTTATTCATTTACTTCTGTTTTTCTTGCTTATCTTTCGACTCGTTATCGCTTTTCCTGCAGATTAAAGTCTTTGGGATTCTGAAAGGGAAACCCGGGCTTCACCTGCAGTAAATCGTCTTCTCGAAGACTTTTATTCCCAGGTGGCAGGAGGCAGAACTCCACACTAAGCACTAATACATTTTCTGGAGGGCCAAAACAGTTAGAAACCGTCAACCAAAACTGTCAATATAGGTTTCTTCAGTTTTGAGTTGGTCTGGCTGGATGGCTGACTGGCTATGTATGTATGTATCATGCGTACAGTCCGCGCCAATGGAGATAGAGGGCTGAAAATTTCAACATTTACTCCTTATTATGTCTAGAAAAACGTTTGATTTTCTTTTAAAATTCCACCTCCTAAATACCTGTTTAGAGGGGGTTCATTTTGTAATGTAAGTTTATGCTAAACTAATCACTAGTTTGTGTCCAACAGCATTCACGCTTGTTTTTTGAAAATTCGGACTTTTTAGTGATCACCACCCAGCAAAATGCGAGAAAAGTAACTTATTCATTGATCACCTCTTTTTTCAAATTTCTTTAATTGATCAGCCCCAACGCGGAATGCTGACAAAAGACGTTGGTCACGTGACGGTTTCTATTGAGTGACTAACCAGACCTGTTTTCTTTTTCATCTTCTTAGTCCCCCCCCTCTCTATTCTCTTCTCACTTTCATTTATTTTTAGATCCTTCCTTTTTCTTTTCAGGTGAAGGGATTCATTCAGATCACGGTGGGTGGAG
>VCCN01007367.1:481712-497901 GCA_006491835.1 Architeuthis dux
TCCTTCCTTCCTTCCTTCTTTCTTTCCTTCCTTCTTCTTTTCTTCCATTCCTTCTTTCTTTCCTTTCCATCTTGCCTTCCTTTTCTTCCTGTTTTCCTTCCGCCTTTCCGTCTTTCTTTTCTTCTCTTTTTCTTCTTCCCTTCCTTCTTTCTTTCTTTTTTCTTTCCTTCCTGTTTTCCTTCCGTCCTTCCTTCTTTCATTCGTTTATTTTATTTTATTTCTTTCCCTCCTTTTTCTTATTTTCTTTCTTTCCGTCCTTCCTTCCCTCTTTCCTTCCTTCTTTCTCTCATTCCTCTCTTCCTACATTCCTCCTTTCTTTCTTTGCCTCCTTCCTCACTCTCTTCCTTCCTTCTTCCCTCTCTTCCTTCCTTCCCGAATAATAATATCTCTCAATCGAAAACAAATTCCTGAATCCACACCCAAATGTAATCACTCATTTTGTATCCCACTGCCCACCCTTCCACAAAATCTAATTGAAATTCATTAAGAACTTTTGGAGATATTGTGTGGACAAATAGACAGACAAACACAAATGAATCCATATGTTACGCCGAATCTGTGAAATTGTCTAATTGGCAAAACTTTCTTGATAAAAAATAAGTAAATACGTAATTTTAATTTGATCAAAAGTTTATTTTATCAAAATAAGCTTAAAAACAATTTTTTTTACGATCAAAAGTTTATGTAATCAAAATGATATCAAACTTTTTTTACAAAAAATAAGTAAATTTCACCAATTAGGCAATTTCACCAGTTAGGCAATTTCGCCAATCAGCCAATTTCGCCAATTAGGCAATTTCACCAATTATGTAATTTCGTTAATTAGGCAATTTCGCTAATCAGGCAATTTCACCAATTAGGCAATTTTGTCAATTAGGCAATTTCACCGATTCGGCATAACACATATACATCTTCCGACTTCGTCGGCAGAGGTACAAAAAACAATTTTTATAAAAATGTTTCTAGTTCAGTGTCATTATCTAAATCAAAAATTCCTTTTGGCAGGTTTATGACTGTTTCATTTGCAGATGCACCTTGAATGAAAGTCAATTGCCCCCCCAGTTGCCATATTCCCCACTTTAGTTATAATTATAGCCGAGCTTGAAAACAGAGACAACGTCTATAGCTGACCTTTTAAAGTCATGTAATTCTACACAAAATGTCAGATGCCATTCCTATGTTATTAAGTGTCAATAGGGCACTCCTAATTGCATTTTATGTATTTTAATGCCTCCATCCTAGACAGACCATTACTGAAGAGATATATAATATACCATTCATTATTATGGTTATGGATATGTTATATCAGCAAGCATAGTTGAAAGGCTTCTATAATAATGCAATCCATCTTGGAAATTATGGTCTTCTGCGGTGCCAATAAAATATGATCATCGCTGCCACTTGATACGTGTATGGTGGCTCCTAGGAGAGCACACTGTCGCGTGTGCTCCATTGTGCAGTGTGTGCAGGAGAAAGAACCGGGTGCACAGTCTAGCTTGGCAAGATGCTCTGTTAATCGGCACAGTGCATAGACTGAGGCAGACACAGAACAATCTTGTTGCTGCATATGGCACCTAGTATTCCCAGGGTGTCACCCATCTGGGTCGTACAAGGACCGGTGTGCCCAACGCGGTTTGGCTGTATAGTAAAATATGAGAAGCAATGAGAAACAACGTGACGCAAAAGGAATGTTATTTAAAACAAGCTTTTATACAGAAGTGTGTGATGATTAATTAAATAATTTAGGATTAGGATTAGGGTTAGGGGTAGGGTTAGGGTTATTGATTAGAGTGTCAATGTTTTATATCAGCATAGTTGAAAGGTTTTTTTTATAATGACACAATCAATCTTGTGTATTATGGTCTTCTACCAACTGTCATGATTTGTAAGGTGAGTTCCCTAACAATCTCTCTATGCGCTATATCCCTTCATATAAAGTGGTGGAACTGTTAATGGCACAGAAAATGGAACCAGCAAACCGAGTTCAAGTTCCAGCAAAGGCAGTCAGTGTTCACTTTGTACATGTTCCCTTGTGAAAGGCATGAATCCACTTAATGAGTAAAATAGTGGGGCAGATGAAGCGATCATGGCTCTCCACATCTTTGAACGGTGTATTGCTCTTGGGACGGATAGTGGCGTGTTTCCCCGTTGGCTTCTCCATGGTTTTGAATTCAGAGTTGTCCTTCTCCTAAATTGGCTACCTCCCAAGGCTAGAGAGACCAAAATGCCCTGCTATTTTACCCATAGCTGAGTGAAGAAGATATGAATTCATGCCTTCCGCAAGGGGAACGTAAACAGAATCTGGCCAGAGTTTTGAACTTGGATCGCCAATGTTATTGTCTGTGCAGGGTCGTACTTACGGCAGTGCAACCAGTGCGGCTGCCCAGGGCCCCAAGACTTTAAGGGCCCCTCAAAAATATGTCTTTAAACATTTTTATTTTCATTGTTTTTCAGTATTTCAATTTGTTTGAGGATTTATTATGTTACAAGGAGATAGATTATTGCTCCACGAAGTGATCACTAAAAAAAGTCTGAATTTAAAAAAACAAAAACAATCATGACACAAACTAAGGGATCAGTTTAGCATAAATTTACATTGCAAATTGAACCCCCCACTAAATCTTTTTTTTAAAGTCTTTTCTAGACATAAGGAGTAAATGTTGAAATTTTCAGCTCTTTAGCTCCATTTGTGCGGCCTGTACACATGATACATACATAGCCAGTCAGCCATCCAGCCAGACCAACTCAAAAACTGAAGAAACCTATGTTGACAGTTTTGGTTGACGGTTTCTAACTGTTTTGACCCTCCAGAAATTGTATTAGTGCTTAGTGTGGAGTTCTGTCTCCTGCCACCTGGGAAGAAGACGATTTACTGCAGGTGAAGCCCGGGTTTCCCTTGCAGAATCCCAAAGACTTGAATCTACAGGAAAAACAGATAACGAGTCGAAAGATAAGCAAGAAAAACAGAAGTAAATGAATAAAAAGCAACAATGGAGAGGAACATCTCAAATATTTATACTGATAGAAGAAACTTTACAAGCAGGCCAATAGGATCGTCTTCTTCTTCTTCTTCTTCTTCTTCTTCTTCTTCTTCTTCTTCTTCTTCTTGTGAATAACCAAGTTGTTTCGGCCCCGTGGGTATGCGGGCATCCAAGAATACATCCCTCTATCTTGTCCACAGGTTCGTAAGGGGCGACAAAAGGACTAACATTACCAAAGTCGCAAGTCTCTATTTAAAAAAGAACATTTCGCCAAAGTCGCAAGACTCTAGTTAAAAAAGAACCTACTTAAAAAAAGAATCTTTCACCACAGACGCAAGACTCTACTTAAAAAGACTGAAGAAACCTATGTTGACAGTTTGGATGACAGTTTTGGTTGACAGTTTCTAACACTTAAGCAAAGATTTGATCCTCATGGTTTACCTTATTCACAAGTGGTGTCCGATTTTAAGAACCTCGTTCCCTGACCTTTTGAACGTTGAAGTAGTTAAGTGTGAAGTAAGTTGTTAGCCAACAATCTGGACACCGTTAATAATGAAGACCGTGCTTTCTCTTTGTTTGATGATTCAGTCACCATACTCTAATAGGATCTTCACGCTCTCAACTATACCTTTTCCCAACCAAATTATGTCGGCTGGGGCCTAGAATACACCGACTACATACAGAGAGGTAACCCCCTACCCCTAAACAGGGGCCACCTGGTTTTGCACCAAAGTCGCAAGACTGTGGTTAAAAAATAACCTTTCACCAAAGTCGCAAAACTCTAATTTAAAAAAAATAACCGTTCACCAAAGTCACAAGACTCTAATTAAAAAAGAATAACCGTTCACCAAAGACTCAAGACTCTATTTTCGGGAATTTTAAACTGATTTCGGCATTAAATGACCCATCAAGGGTTGATATGCCGCTAAAGAAATCAATCAATCAATCAAACAACCAAATTAAAAAGTGAAGCAAGCACATTCAAAAATACAGCAAGCAAATATAAAATATGGCAACCAAATATGGCAACTCCGTGCTCTTATTAACATCCGATATTTAGATGGTTGGATTTTAGAATTTGTCTTTATGAATATGACTCATTTGCGTGGCGTATTTTTTAATTTGCGTGGAGTATTTTTTAATTTGCATGGCTAATTAAGTCGACTATTCCGGCATGGATGGTTGCACTTTTCTGCCGCTTGCAGCGGTGAAATGCATAAAGGCTTATCTTCATGATAAGAAATATGTTTGAGACGCAACACGCTTTTCTCAATCATTCATTTCCAAATTGTCAAATTACATCTACCATTCTGCCGGATACCTTTACATCCATATATCAAACATATATTATTTTAATGCATGGTTTCCTTGAGATATGAAAGTTATTTCAAGGGTGCCTCCAGTCTAAAAAGGTAGAGAGGCTGTTTTGAATTGCAATAGTGTCTTCCCCACACCACCTTCAGTTATCTGATCAAAAACACACACACATACATGCACAGACACACACAATCACATACATGCACATGATCTGATCAAAAACACACATACATACACATATGCACGCACAAACGCAGACACGCACATGCAGACATATGCCATATATACACATGCATACACAATCACACGCACATGCACACAATCACGCACATGCACTCAATCACGCACATGCACTCAATCACGCACACACACACACGCACACATCCTTCCTCTTTTGATTTCTGTTTTCCATCATAATTTCTATATTAAGCCCCCGCCCCCGTCACACACACACACACACTTATATCAGCAAGGTAATTCATATTCCACCGGTAGAGATTCATTCCCCCCACCCCCAGCTTGAATTTTTTCTTTCTTACCATCTTGTTTATATCTTCTGTCCACAATCTCTTTCTTTTGACATTTCTTCTTCATCTTGTCTTCTTCATCTTGTCTTTCATCTATCGCTTTCCTCCTTTCCTTCGTTCTTTCTTTCCTACTTTCATTCTTTCTTTCTTATCTTCTTTTTTTCCTTTCTTCTTTTTAAAATTCTTTCTTTACGCCTTTCCTTCTTTTTCTCTTTTCTTCTTCCCTTCCTTCCTTATTTCTTTCCTCCTTTCTTTAATTCTTCCCTCCTTCCCGCCATTCTTTCTTCCTTCGTTTCTATCTTTCTTTTTTACCTTCTTAATTTCCTTCCTTACTTCTTTTTTCTTTGCTTCTTTCCTTCCTTTCTTCCTCCTTTCTTCTTTCTTCCCTCATTCCTTTCTTTCTTCTTTTCCTTTCTTTCTTCTTTTCCTTCCTTCTTCTTTCTTTCAATTCTGTCTCCCAACTGGATTTCTCATTCTTTTTACCAATTCATTTTTCTTAAAATAAAAATCTAGGTGAATATTTTTGGACCCAAGAAGATGAAAGATAACAATACGAGATAGATTCATTATTTGATCATTCCTTCTCACTTTCTCTTTATCTCTACATTCCAATGAGGGTCCTGGGGGCTGAAAGAAATCTTTCAGCCTTGTTTTTTTATTGAGGGCGAAGATTTTACTTAAAGAACATCTTTCCTCTGCACATGTCTTTTATTTACTTATTTTTGTCTTTTTTACCTAAAGGCAACTTAATATACTTACTTATATGAGACTTACTATACATATATAGACAAGGAGGGCTCGTACCTTAGACTATAAAAGGCGGCCTTTTGGCTAAGATCAAAGTGGATTATCTGCGCTTCAAGACCACCATGGCCTCGAAGTTCAGAGAAACACGGCCTTTCGAGGGTCCTTGTGGCATGCTCGGGTATCTTCGGATACCTGGGAGAAGTTGCACAGGATATCTTGGCTAGTTACCATTAGCACACTCGGGATCCGTCCTGAGGAGCTTTTGGAATCCCCCGCCCTTTCCCCACCACTTCTGCCTGCACGTTCGCGTGCAGGACCCCACCTTAAAAAAGACTTCATGTCAATTTTGCCGTCGTGGGGAGGCGAATAAATAAATCGGCCTTTCGGCTAAGATCAAAGTGTATTATCTGTTCTTCGAAACCGCCATGGCCTCGAAGTTCGGAGAAACACGGCCCATATGGGGTCCTGTGGCATGCTCGGGTATCGTCCTGGGAGAAGTTGCGCAGGATATCTTACCTGCGGCTGATAATGTGCCAAGATCAAAGTGTAGTATCTGTTCTTCGAAACTGCCATGAACTCGAAGTTCGGAGAAACACGGCCCTTCGGGGGTCCTCGGGGCATGGTCGGGATCCCCATTAGCACACTCGGGATCCGTCCTGAGGAGCTTTTGTCTCAGTGACAGGGATTTGGAATTCTCCCTCCTCAGGTCTCTAGTCATGGGAACATGGGATCCCCACCCCTAACCTTATCCCGGTTCTCGTGTCATTTGTCTCAGTGACAGGGATTTCGGATTCTCCCCGCCTCTGCCTAGGATCAAAATATCACTCCCTGATCCTCTGCCTAGGATCAAAATGTCGCTCCCTGGCCCTCTGCCTAGGATCAAAATTATCACTCCCTGATCCTCTGCCTAGGATCAAAATGTTGCTCCCTAACTTGAAAACTGAAGAAACCTATAAATCAATCTTTATTATTATTGGATGAAGTATTCACACCACTTTTTCAAAATCAAAATGTTGCTCCATGGTCCTCTGCCTAGGTGTAGTCTAATTTGGGACAAACAAACTCTCATGTCCTCATCAACACAAAGAAGCCTTTCTCTTTTCTGGCCTTTGATATGTTGTCTGAGCTGAAAATCCCTGTTCACAACAATTTGTCATGAAGAACCATAGAAGAATACCTATAATAACACGCTATACTATACTTAACATACTTGATAATTAGTCTATCTTCTTAGACGTAGACATGATTGCTGTTAAGGGCTCAAAAACCTCCAATAATAATAATTACTGTACTTAACACAAAGAGAGATGGTGTGAAATCAGGAAACCTTCTACGGGTTTCTATACAGGAATGTTGAAATGTTTTTTTGATTGTTCTTGAATCTGCCGGCCACACTTGTCATCCTCACTCGCCGCACCGGGGTGGCCCTCCGCACCTTCTCGGAACCACTAATTCAGATTAACTACCGACTCACTTTAGGGATATTTGTTGTCAATGCTTTCTCTTGTTAAACAGTTTCTCGTGCTCTACTGAACATCTTTGAAGCTTTGTTCAATATAACAAAAATTAGCATTCCAAGGGAAATTATGAATCAACACCACCCATATATGCTGTGTTGGAGGTGATCAATGAATAAGTTGGGCTATGATCACTAAATGTCTGAATTTTCAAAAATCAAGTGGGCAACTAGTGACCAATTTAGCATAAACTTACATTGAAAATTGAAACCCCCGCTAAAACCCTATTTTGGAGGGGAACAAAAAACAAAAAAAGTATTTTCCCTACTCAGTGAGAGGAGTGTTTGTACAAAATTTCAAGTTTCTATTATGAACGGTTAGGGCCAGGCAAATCCGGATACATAGATACATATAAATGTGTGAACACATGAATAACCTAAACCCAATTAAACCTGTGTTTTGGGTAGTGGTAATTAATAAATGAGCACAATCCCCCCCCCCAAAAAAAAAGACTTCAGTGAATGGATCAAGCCTAGCCAGGGCATAACAACAACAATAAAAATAGAAAAGGTGCTTTTTTAATAGCTGAATTTTGATCTAAAATTTTCACTGTATAATGTTAATAAGAATTTTTTCTTTTCTTTTTTACACACACATCTCTTACTGGATACAAAACTCCTTTTAATAAATAATAGATTTACACACACGACTGGCATCAAAAATCTCTTACTGGATACAAAACTCCTTTTAATAAATAATAGATTTGACCAAATTTAAACTCTACTTACTGAATCCATTTTCTGTGCTGGTAACCAGGTTACAGCACTTTCGTAGCCGGTATTTTAATCGCGCGCATCTTCGTAGCTGAAATAGCTATTTCCGTGCAACTTTTTATAACCGAAACGAAACGAAATTATAAAGTCAGCTTAATCTGTTGTTGCTGATTATCAAAGTATACAAAGTTAAGATGTTGTTTTGTCAATGAAATTATCACCTGATGTTGCTAATACAAACATTTCCGCATGAAATCGACATGTGGGAAATTAAAAATTCTGGCAAAAGTCAGCATATTTTTGCCAGTTTTTAAAATTTTCCCACATGTCAATTTCACGCGGAAATGTCCGTCCATGTTGTTTATATTAGCGACATTAGGTGAATATAATTTCATTGATAAACAACGTCTTTACTTTGATAATCAACGACAACAGATTAAGACGGCTTTGTTGGATTGTTGTCGATCAGAATTGTTAATGTCTATCTGCTTCTTTGCTTCCCGGTGTGAGAATTGTGCGAATTACTTTTATGAACAGAAAAGACAGCTAACAATGATCTCATAAAACTAGACATTATTAAAAGCGGTTGTTAATTTAAAAAGAAAATAACCGCTTAATAATACACAAGTGATTCAGTTTTTTATGTTTTTCTAAGATGATTACTAACTTTTGTATAAATTTGTAAATATATAACACTTGTCAGTTTAGCTCAGTTGGTAAGAGAGCAGCCTAACAATCGCTTAGTCGTGATTTCAGATCACGGTAGGGAAATGTTAATTTTATATGTCTGTTTGGATTAATGTGGGAGAGACAAACAGTGAAGAGTTTACTCACCTGAATTAGGTGAGGATTGTTCTTGTTACGTGAGAAAATAAAGTTCACTCCAGACTTGAACTGGGGTTTGACAGCAACAAGTACTTGGATTTCTCTATGCCGTGTAATTATATTATTTATCTCTGTGTGCTCTATTTGCATTCATTTATTTAATCACTACTTAAACGCTGTGAAAGATGTACGTGCATATCTGAATGTCAATGAGATGATTTTTTTTAGAAAAGAAACTATTGAACTCGTTTCAGCAGGAAAGTTCATTATCTTAAATGTTGGACAGGAGATATCTTTATCAGCAAAATTGTTACCTCTAAGTTGAAGTAAATTTCTTCTGATATCAAGATTTTTAAGCATTCCAATATTTAGAGTAACTATTGACTTTTTCTTTGGATCCAGTCAGTTTTTCAGTATGCACACCAGTCGTCTCTAGCAAGTGGGTTTTTAGGGGGTTGAATTACAACCCCCACCCATACATTTTTTGCTATTTTTACCCATGGCTAAGGGGAGGAGTGGATTCCACCCATGGTTTTGAATTCAGAGTTGTCCTACTCCTAGACTAGTTGCCAACCAGGGCTTGAGAGCCCAGTCTACCTTGTTATTTTATCTATAGTTTGAGTGAGAAGAGGTGGATTCATGCCTTATCCAAGGGCATTGTTGCGAAGTGAATGAAAACAGCCTCAGCCAGGATTTGAACTTGACTTGCCAAATCCATTTTCCGTGCCGGTAACCGTTACGCCACTCCGACCTCTGCTGACCTACTTTGGGGATATTTGTTATCAATGCTTTTTTTCTCTTGTTAAACTGTTTCTCATGCCCAACTGAACGTCGCTGAAGCTTTGTTCAATGCAACAAAAGTAAATGAATACAATTTTCTCCCCAAATAAAAAACTTCAGTAAATGATACCAGCCCAGCCCGCAAATTACAACAACAGCCTATGAAAAGCCAGTTTCCTGAAAAACCTTCTAACAACAAAGACCAGAACCAGAATAGGAACCCAATTTTTTTTTTTTGTTATGGCAGCCATTTTGAAATCAAGATGGCGACCACAGTTTTGGCCAGATTGTGTGTATCGCGTTTTTATATGAAAGAGCATCAAAAATTCTACCAGTATGCAAGTTTTCACACTTTTTTCACATTTTGAACAATTCTGCTTGAAATCTCAGCTAAATTCCTGTGAAAACTTTAAAACTTTTTCAACAAAAACTGCTCTCTACATATCGACCCATAAAGAATTTTCCCCAAAGTGGATTACGGTGGGCTTTTAGTATGTCAATCTACATAAAATTGTGTTTTTAACGGTGTTAAATTTAGCTTTATATGTGAAACTACCAAGTTAATTTATTTTTGATTGGACTATATGCCCAAGTAAACATCTCTGAAGCTTTGTTGTTCAATGCAACAAAACTAAATGAATACAATTTCTCCCCAAATAAAAGACTTCAATGAATGATACCAGCCCAGCCATGACACAACATCCTATGAAAAGCCAGTTTCCTGGAAAAACCTTTCTAACAACAAAGGCAAAAACCAGAATAGGATACACAGGGGAATAGAAGAGTTGGGAGGCCAAAGCAAATATCTAAAGTAATTGCATTTGTTTTGCAGATTTAATGTAAACAAAGATATAATTTGTTAATATTGAAGGTTTTTGAGCCCTTAAACCATAAGAACCCACAGTGACACCGGTGTCACATACAATTTAATTGATCTGCACAGTCTCTTATATAATATTATATTTTATCCATGATTTTAACTCATGAAGTGTATTAAGTGTCATATACAATTTAATTGATCTGCACAGTCTCTTATATAATATTATATTTTATCCTTGCCTTTAACTCATGAAGTGTACTAAGTGACATCTACTGAACATCCTGGTGCAGTCACATAAGCGTGTGTCAATTTGCTAACCCATAATCCCACATAATATTCCTTCAAGTAGAAATGGGTCTGAGTTCTTATGGGTTAAAAGCAATGGTGTCTACCCAAGAAGTTAGGATAATTTTCAAGTATGATTTCAAATTAAGACATCATGCTGCTCAAGCTGCTGATAACATCAACAAAGCATTTGGAGTGAGCAACACTACTTTGTGTATTGTTCAGTTTTGGTTCAATAGGTTTAGGTCAGAAAATAAGGATACCAATAATAAACCAACTTTATGACCAACGCTGTGTGCATATTAGATTGTTTTGCATAAAATGTTGTTTTTTTTACATCATAGAGAATAATGCTAGAAGTTAGAAATTTACTAATGTAATTGCATTTTTTAGCAGATTTAATATAAATAGGGATATGATTTGCTGATGATAAAAGTGCTTTGTTGGATTGTTGTTAATCAGGATTTTTTCTTTTCACACATGACTGACACACAAAACCTTTGAAAGCAGCCGTGCTACACAATGGAAAGGACAATGGTTTTAGCATTTACTCTCTTCATCTGAATTGATTTTGAAGAAAAGGAAATATATTTTCAGTTAATACGTAAACAACCCTAAGAGAAGATTGTGTGACTGTTATCTTTTATCTTCAGAGATTTATATGTCAGAATATATCAACACTGCGGCTGGGTGTGTATTTCTTCTTCGGTCTCATAGTTGCCGGCACACTACATCTATTGTGGTCCCTATAATGTTTATATAAATATATCTACATAAATAAACATGCCGAGGAAGCTCCCAGCAATCCCTGTTCCACTTCCGGTCCCAAAAGCGCGAGCCGGAAGTGGGACCAGGGAAGGGTCACTTTCACCAGGCTAATCAACCCTATCACACGTGTTATCTTGTTCTGTCTTCTTTTCTTAACACGCTTAAACAGATTACGAATCAAAACGCATTCTAATTTCACACAGCTACTACAAGAAGAACAACAAGAACACAACAGTCCCCAGAATATGAGGAGCAGTGTTCACACAGTGCTTAATTCAAACAACAGGTTGCGCCCTGTTTAGAGGTGTGTGTGGGGGGGTACATTTAAATGTCAGACAATGAATAGCAACACTTTGATATTTTCTCTCAATTCTGACAGAACTTGGTTGTATCAGATTTATTCTGTACTTTTTCTGTTTTATTCTGTACCTTTTCAGTTTTATTCTGTACTTTTTCAGTTTTAATTCTGTATTTTTTCATTTTATTTTGTACTTTTTCAGTTTTATTTCGTATTTTTTCAGTTTTAATTCTGCACTTTTTCAGATTTATTTTGTACTTTTTCAGTTTTATTTTGTACTTTTTCAGTTTTAATTCTGTATGTTTTCAGTTTTATTTTGTACTTTTTCAGTTTTAATTCTGTACTTTTTCACTTTTATTTTGTATTTTTTCAGTTTTAATTCTGTACTTTTTCAGTTTTATTTCTGTACTTTTTCAGATTTATTCTATATTTTTTAGATTTATTCTGTACTTTTTCATATTCATTCTGTACCTTTTCAGATTTATTTTATACTTTTTCAGATTTATTTTATACTTTTTCAGATTTATTTTATACTTTTTTAGATTTATTCTATACTTTTTCAGATTTATTCTATACTTTTTCAGATTTTCTTCAATAGTGGATTATTTAGCTTTCTGCTTTCTAAAAGTTAAAGGTTATTTTACTTCACGAGAGTAAAAAGAGACAAGACTGGCTGCTGCAGGGTCTAACTCCACTCCTACTTCTATTCCGACTGAAGATGATCACTGAAAGTTTTATTAGAATGAAATAAGCCCTTGTGTATTTAGAACATAATTTTGTGTACATATATAAGACCAGCCTACCAATCAGTTGGCCATGATTTCAAATCACAGTAGGGGAATGTTAGTTTTTATTCCCATAAATTTGGCGAGGATTGTTATTGTTCTTGTTGTTCTTGTTACGGTAGAACAACAAATTCAACTCCAGATTTGGACTGGAGTTTGACAAAAGGGAAATTTTATTACTTTCAATTCAGGCTTTAGAGTTTAGAAATAAGATGCAAATATTATCATTTTGCATTTGTTATCAAGGGTGCCAAGATTTTGTGCACTTAGTAACTTTGAAAGCCTGTAATTTGACCGCAAAATCCAAACACATTCAGCCATCAGAGTCGCCTGCAGAGGCAGAACAAACATTTTTTCAGCGAACGAAATTGCCTACAGAGTGCTAAAGGTTTTATTAAAAAGTCCAGTGTGTACCATAGTGAAGAGGTGCATAAATGAAAATAAATAGATAGATAGATAGATAAATGAGAAGAAAATATTGGAAGTTCAAAATATACAGAATGACACTAACTGAAACAATCAACTTGACACTTTTGTTAAACAACAGTGGTACTTTTGATAAAATCAAAGGGTAACTCAGGAGAAAGGGAAATACGAGTCAAACCAAACCACAGAAAATACCTAAATATAGAAATCTGTTTAATAAACAAGCACAGGTGAATTCAAAATAGCCACAGTTCAAAATATACAGAATAAACAAGATAATTAATTTAGCCTTTAGAAACTATAACAGCCACACTATAAATAAGACTGACAGAGCGGAGGTAAAACAGAGTGTCCCACAGATACGGAATGAGTCATCACCTCCGAAGCCGCCTTGACACACCCTCTCACTCTCTCACTTTCTTTCTCCCTTTAAATTTTATGGGAATATATGCGCTTGACAAAAACCTCTGTAGAATTACAAATAGAAAAATCGTCTCTGTCTTGATCTTTCATTACGTTTCAGGCCAATTTTCCATCTTCCCGAAGTCCGGATACATTGTACGCCCAGACACAGTCCACAACAAGGAGTGAATAAACTAACCAACTGTCGCTGAATGTTTGTCGCCAACCTCCAAAACGGTGATAACATTACAAGTGAGCTGGTATTATGACTAAGGAGCCATCTACCAAAGTTATGGAGCTTGGACGAGTTGCAGTGAGCAGTAATCCTCCAAATACCCTTGTAAACCATATGTCTTCTAGTCCGACAGTATATTAATCACTGCTACCCAAAACATTGGTTTAATTGGGGTTAGGTTATACATATGTTTACATATTTATATGTATCTATGGATCTGGACTTCACCCAGCCCTAACCGTTCATAGTAGAAACTTGAAATTGTGTACACACACTCCCATCAATGAGTAGGGAAAATGTTTTTTTTGTTTTTTGAAAATTCCCCTCCAAAATATGTTTTTAAATGGGGGTTCAATATGCAATGTAAGTTTATGCTAAATAGGTCACTAGTTTGTGCATGCTTGTTTTTTGAAAATTCAGACCTATTTTAGTGGTCACAGCCCAACAAAAGGCGAGATAAGTAACGTATTCATTGATCACCCATTTATCCAACTTTTTAATTGATCACCCTCAACACAGCATATATGGGTGGCGGTGATTCATAATTTCCCTTGGATTGCTAGTCCATCTTTCGTTCTCATAGTTGCAATCACACTACATCTATTGTGGTTCCCAGAGTATGAGAAACAGTGTTCCCAGTGATTAATTCAAACAACAGGTTTCACTCTGTTTTGGGGTAGAAACTACTTTTAAATGTCAGACAATGTATAAAAACTCTTTGATATTTTCCCTCAAATCTGACAGAACATGGCTGCATCAGATTTATTTACAGCTCTCTTACTCAATAGTTTATTATGTAGATTTTTGCTTTTTACAAGTTAAAGTATACTTTACCCAACAAGAGAAGAAAAAAACAGACAGAATTCATAGTTTTAGGCTTATCAAAAAGCCACTGAGAATGAAGAAATATTCTGACATTTCTGACATCAATGCTGTTAACAAAAATGGTGGTTTGGTTTTTTTCTATTGGACAATAAAATTTAACAACTTTGTATTCATAGGTTGTTTGACAAAAAAAGCCATTTGTGTGTGTGTGAGAGAGACAATGTCTGCCTCTGTCTTTGTCTGTGTATATATGTATTTATACACAGACCTACACATATGCCTGCAGACATGCATATACATACATGAATGTAGATATTTACTAAGCTTATCTTAGTCTGACACAAGGTTACAACTGTGAGGCACCCACAGATGATCAAACATGCTGTAATATGAGAGACAAGTTGTTGAAACGTTGCTCTACACCAAACAAATACTGTATATGCTGGTAATTTAAAACAAAAACTATGCAAATATCACACTTTGTCCACTGAAACTCAATACAGACAGTCATGGGGCCTGGATGAGTTGCAGTGAGTGGGTGGGCGAGGGTGTTACACAATTCTCACTCATTCTTAACATTAAAACTTGACAGGTCTTTTAATATTCCACTTGTTGGTGCTCCATTGAATCGGTCTTCTTCAATTCATAAGATGTACTGTATATATAAGATAAGATATAAGATGTATATATACAAAAGATACTGTATGTACTGTATATAAGATGGAGATTTAATTTATAAAGAAAAACTATGCAAATTACACTGCATTCAATGTGGTAGTATTATGACTGGGGTGGGGGCATCTACTGAAACTCGATATGAACAGTCATGGGGCTCGGATGAGTTGCATTGAATCAGAGTCCTCCAAATACCATTGTCAATCATTTGTCTTATAGTCCGGCATATAAAATATCTTTTGGGTCTGTTTTAAGAGTTTGTCACAAATTATTTACTGAAGTTCCAGAAAAGTTTTTCTTTGGTGTAAATTGGATTTCTCACATCTGTTAACCTGCACTCTACATTCTTTTTCAAGGGCACCAAGATTTAAAATGCATTGGTATTATGACTAGAGGACAGTCTACCAAAGCTTGATATGCACAGTTATGAGGACTTGGATGAGTTGCAGTGAGTGGTAGTCCTCTAAATACCCTTGTAAACCATTCGTCTTCTAGTCTGGCATATACAATAAAACATAGTTGAATAAAGTCTGAATTTAAGGATAGATAGACAGACTCATTTATTCATTAGTAAAATCTACAAAACCAGAAGGCAATTCAAATATATGAAACCCATTTCCATCACTGGTAATGGTTTTTTTCAGCTTATACTTTGTTACATTAATTTATACAGCAATATCTTAACTGTACTAGATCAAAACTCTCATTAATCAAAACCGCACTGTTTAAGGTCATATTATAAATTAATGTATTTTTTCAGCTTATACTTAGTTACATTAATTTGTACAACAATACCATAACCATACTACATCAAAACCCACAAGAAACAAACCAAACATTTTTAAGGTCTCATTATAATTTAATGTTTTTCTTTTCAGCTTATACTTAGTTACATTAATTTGTATACCTTAACCATACTACATCAAAACCCACAAGAATCAAAACAGCATTATTCAAGGTATTCTTGTAATTTAGATTCCAGCATCCCATTTAGTTATAGAAGTTGTTAAGTTTTCCAGAAATAAACATTTTTAGAGAATTGTGTGCAACCCTTATTGGGATCACTTTAAGAGCCTCCCAGTCCCAAGTTTTGTCAACCTAACATTGTCCCCCTTAAAGTAGTTTGTGGCACGTGGGGGGTGGGGGGGATCTTCAAGTAATCCCCTTATTGTAAAGCCTGATTAAACCGAAGTTTGCACTGTTAAGTTCAGTACATTTCTGCCAATGCGTGACAACTGCTGTTTCTACCCATCATTTCACCCC
>VCCN01007367.1:498976-509781 GCA_006491835.1 Architeuthis dux
AAAATATATGGAAGCCAATCAGGGGCCAGCCAGCCATCATGTGACAGGCGCTAACTTTGAATCAATCTCTTTCTTCTCAGTCTGGCCTCACAAAAAGACGCGTTTCACATCGTCCCTGTCCATCCTGATTTTGGCCCATCCATGTGCGCATGATATTTCATGCATACCCCCGATGAGCCAGAGTATAAAACAACCCAAAACGTAAATAAGTCTCACCTTAATCACACATTACCCTCATTATGGACTCTTAGACTCAAAAACATTTCATTTACACTGTTGCAAACCTACATGAAAACCCATACATGAACAAAGGACTTTTACACACGCGTAAACAATAAATGCTGAATCACACAAAAACATATACACATAGACATTAATTATACATCATATCTCATTTCAAAAAATGTTTTGTTTCTTTTCCTGTCTCTCTCATTTTTCATTTGTTGCTGTTCCCTTCCTCTGCCATGATCGTATTTAAATGGAGTCATTCTTACCTCACTTTTAAAAACCTTTACAATGGAGAAACCTCACGCTCAAGCCGGCGTTCACCTTCCTCAAAGAAATTCTGATGCTCATCAATAGGTTGGAATTCATCCCCCTCCACAAAACCTCTGGACACCGACACCCATCCTCCATAAATCCACTTAAAATTATAAAAATAAAGAATGTAAACTATAAAATATACAGAGAAAAGTAAACAAAGAAAGGTAAAGAACGGAACTGTTTATAATATTTACAAATTAATCCACTTTAATCTGTTTAATCAATATTAATCCCTTAATCTTCATCTGAAGACAATTAATCCACACCACGAAAATTAAAACAAAGATCAGCCGAGCAGTGATCTACTACAAAGCTGTCCACATTCGAAACTAACCAGTTTCAAAAATAGCCTGTGTAATTCTGGTAATTCTGGTTTTCTAGAAGCCAGATAAATGATTCATTACTCTATATGCTAACAGATCTTTCTCTTTATTTGCTTTGCTGTCCTACATTTTTGTAAAGACACTAAATTTATTCAAATGAATTTAGTGTCTTTAAAAAATCAACATAGCTATTATTATTCACCGCTACCCACAACACTGGTTTATTGCTGGGTTTATTAATCACTGCTAACCACAACACTGGTTTATTATTCACTGCTACACACAACACTGATTTATTGCTGGTTTTATTAATCACTGTTACCCACAACACTAGTTTATTGCTGGGTTTATTAATCACTGCTACCCACAAAGCTGGTTTATTGCTGGGTTTATTAATCATTGCTACACACAACACTGGTTTATTGCTGGGTTTATTAATCACTGCTACACAAAACACTGATTTATTGCTGGATTTAGGCTATTCATGTGTTCTGATATTTATATGTATCTATGTATCTATCTATTTATCTGGACTTCACCCAGCCGTAACCATTCGTAGCAGAAAATTTAAATTTTGCACACACACTCCTCTCAATGAGTAGGGAAAATGTTGTTTTTTTTAAAAAAATTACCCGGCCCAAATAGGTTTTTAGATGGGGGTTCAATACACAATGTAAGTTTATGCTAAATTTGTCACTAGTTTGTGCCTGCTTGTTTTTTGAAAATTCAGACCTTTTTTAGTGATCACAGCCCAACAAAAGGCAAGAGAACTAACTTATTCCTTGATCACCCCTTTTACCAACTTTTTAATTGATCACCCCCAACACAGCATATATGGGTGGCAGTGATTCATAATTTACCTTGGAATGCTAGTTTAATTTATATCCAAACATTTACTATATTTATGAGTATAGGGTGTAAACATTTACATTTATTTGTATCCATGTATCTATCTATGTATCCAGACTTCGCCCAGCCTTATGGGCCTATACACACTTACATAGATATGAATTAGATGATTATTTTCAGGATTAGTGAGAATGCTGACCCCACACTATTATTCTTTAAGTGAGCACATTTTAGTGGTACCTTAATTCAATACCTCTGGCTACAATGCCTGTACAAGCTTTCTGAAATATATATTAGATTAAGATATGGATAGATAAATAGATGATTATTATGAATCACTGCTATTCTCTAAGTTAGCATATTTTTGGTATCTTAATTCAATACCTCTGGCTACAAAGCTTGTTTTGTTTACTTAAAGGTCACAAATGGATAAACAAAACTTTTAGTATTATAGATGTGTATATTATAGCATAAATAGTACATACCAAATTGGATACACATACACATTTATAGTGTATATATGTACTTGTGTGCATGCATATATATACGCACACGCACGCACACACACAAAATAAGTGATTGAGGTTCTTTGTTGGTCTTTTTATCACCATCTGTTCTTACGTCATGGCTCGGTCGAACGTTGTTGATACAAGGGTTTTATGATGTCGGCAGTGAGGTACATAAATCCTTCCTTAGCTACGCAATTCCATCCTTAGCTACATAGCTCCTTTCCTCAGAGGAATCTAATCCCTTGTGACAGTGATGGAAGATTTTCCTACCCTTGAGATGTTCGGAGTACATTGAATGTTACATACCATAAGAATTACACCAATTTATTTCAACATATGTTGTAAACGACCACCTCCGACAAAAAATTATTTGGAAACTCTGTGTCTGATTAACTTTTTAATATTTTTATTTTTTTTATTAAGTATGGTTAACCGATTATTATTAATTGTTGATAACTAATTATCTTTATTAGAAATCGTCAACCAAAACTGTCAACATAGGTTTCTTCAGTTTTTAAGTTGGTCTGGCTGGCTGCGGTTGGCCCAATTTAGATGTTCTAACATCTAGATGTAGATGTTAGAAACCAGCAACCAAAACTGTCAACATAGGTTTCTTCAGTTTTTAAGTTAGTCTAGCTGGCCAATTTAGATGTTCTAACAGGTATCCAGCATTTTTATTCGCACGTAAGATAATCGCTGGAATTTTCATCACAGAAATGGCTTTTTTATAGCCAAAACAAAACGAGATGATAAAGTCAGTTGAATCTGTTGTCGTTGTTTAAGCAAAGTAAAGACGTTGTTTGTTAATAATTCCACGTGAAATTGACACGTGGGAAATACCACCTTTAATAAATAAGTATCAAACATTTTATTAAAATCAAATAATCCTGAATTTTGTTGTCTTTCTCTCTACCCACATGGGAGAGCCCCTTTCCTCTGAGTTTATTTACCCCCACAGAAATTTCAGCACTGTCAACCCACAGACCCAGAATGAGACGTTTCTCTCTCTCCCTTACATCAGTGAGAAGAAACACAGATCGGTATAATAAAAATATTATAATAAACACCTTTTCCCAATTTTTTAATTGATCACCCCCAACACAGCATGCTGCCGAAAGACGGTTTCTATTGAGTGACTAACCAGACTTGGTTTTATTTTTATTTGATAATGTATGGTAACCCCATTATAATTAATACCTGACAATTATTTACCGTAATCTTATTTTTTAGTGGCTTTTTTATCACAACTCAGATTAGAGACCTCCGTCTGATGTTTGAAGATATTAGAGTCTCTAAGTCTGCAGTTTGGGGCTCACGTGAAAATAAAATGAATTGACTAATCACGGCTACCCACAACACAGGTTTATTCCATGAACTCTGAATTCTTCCTTTGATTAATCACTGCTAACCAAAACATTTTTGTATATTGAAATGGTTCTTCGGACGATTGAACTCCTTCTTGTTATTTGTGCTGTAAACACAACGATTCGGCCAATCCATTCTGCGGCCTTCTTCAGGTGTAAAATCCGAGTGTGATGAGTTAAACAGAAATTATGCTTAAAGTGGGGTAGCCCATATAGCGCATGGCCCTGGTGTTTCTGTGTCTTTGTCCTGTCAGGTTTAGATTTGTTGAGAAGTGGAAGCCACATCGGGTTGAAATCCGCGCTTGTCTGGCTAATGCATTTAGTCGACATTTTGATGTGAGCTACCTCTTTGATTTTTCTCTGTTTCCAACAACGTTCTCTGTCAATAATCTTGACTTCCTCCCAAAGAGGAAGATGCTCGCCGTTCACTCTCCAGATGTGGTCAGCCATAGCAGATTTATCTATCTCGCCCCTGATTATGGCCTTCTTGTGTTCATCAAGTCTGACCTTTACAACACAAATAACAAGAAGGAGTTCAATCGTCCGAAGAACCATTTCAATATTAATGACCCTTCTCAAAACTATAGAAAAGAACCATTTCAATATCAATGACCCTTCTCAAAACTATAGAAAATAACCATTTCAATATTAATGACCCTTCTCAAAACTATAGAAAAGAACCATTTCAATATTAATGACCCTTCTCAAAACTATAGAAAAGAACCATTTCAATATTAATGACCCTACTCAAAACTATAGAAAATATTTTTGTATATGTTTTGGATGATTTGTATATAATTCTCGTTAACACCTTGTTCTCGCATTGAGTTGAAGACTATCACCTAAACTATTTACAGCGAGCCTTGAAAGCATCTTTCGGAAAACTGACTGGGAGGGGATGGGAACAAATATAGATGGAGAATACTTAAGCCAATTAAGATTCGCCGATGACATTTCCATGACATTGGAAGCATCTGAAGAATTACAAAAGACCAGACACAAGATCGAGGGACAAGATAGAAAGATTTGCCGGTAAGACGTGGCAGTTAGCACAAGATAGGTTGTCATGGAAGGAGATGGGAAAGGCCTTTGTGCAGCAGTAGTCTTACAATGGCTGATGATGATGATGATGTATCTATCTATGTATCCGGACTTTGACCAGCCCTAACCGTTTATAGTAGGAATTTGAAATTTTGCACACACACTCCCCTCAATAAGTAAGGAAAATATCTTTTTTGTTTTTTGAAAATTCCCCTCCAAAACAAGTTTTTAGAGGGGGCTTCAATATGCAATGTAAGTTTATGCTAAATTGGTCACTAGTTTGTGCCTGCTTGTTTTTTCGAAAAATTCAGACCTTTTTTAGTGATCACAGCTCAACAAAAGGTGAGAGAAGTAACTTATTCATTGATCACTCGTTTTTCCAACTTTTTAATTGATCACCCCCAATACAGCATATATGGGTGGCAGTGATTCATAATTTCCCTTGGAATGCTAGTTTCTTTTAATATCATCTTACAAATCAGGGGTGTGTATGATATATATATACTCCAGTGCACATAGTGGAAAATAAGGTATTTTTGATGCTTTTTATTTGTTATTTTTCACCTTTTTGTACTTTTGCCTTTGTTCATTCGAAGCAGGAAAGACATCGCTTCCCTGTAATTACTGCCAAAAATAACTGCATATTTTTCTTCAGCGAAGGTCATGAGATATTAATCTGAAGATCTTCACTGAGGAATAATCTTCAACTCACAGCAGCAACCATTCCTTTCTCACATAACAGCAACAATTACTTTTCTTAGCCATACAAGTCAACGGTTACTGAAAAGAAACCAACTGAATCCAAAAGAACATAGTAATTTCTAACAAAAATTTACCAATTTGTAATCAAACTTTGTCATTCTTCTTAGAGATCATCAACCACATTCCATATATTAGAGCCAGTATTTTAATCCTTACTGCCTTAAATAATCCCTTACTGCCTAAAATAACTCCTTACTGCCTAAAATAACCCCTTACTGCCTAAAATAACAGCACATAATTCCTCAGTAGATAACCGCTGTGTCATCCTCCATTGAAAGATATGGAACATAAAAAAGATAAGAATTTCTTTAGTGAAGGTCGTCAGATCTTATTCATTGGTGAATAATGTTTAACTCTCAACATGAACCATTCCTTTCTCAAATAACAGCACCAATTTCTTTTAGCCATACAAGTCGAGGGTTACTGAAAAAAAAACAGAACTCAGAAGAACATGGAAATTTCTAACAAAGATTTACCAATTTGTAATCAAACTTTGTCATTCTTCTTAGAGATCATCAACCACATTCCAGACATTAGAGATGGTATTTTAATCCTTACTGTCTAAAATAACCCCTTCCTGCCTAAAATAACCCCTTACTGCCTAAAATAACTGCATATAATTCCTCAGCAGATAACTGCTGTGTCATTCTCCATTGAAAGATATGGAACCTGAAAAAGATAAGAATTTCTTGGGGAAGGTCATTCATTGGTGAATAATGTGTAACTCTCTGCATGAACCATTCCTTTCTCAAATAACAGCACCAATTTCTTTTCTTAGATCAGTGGTTCCCAACCTTTTCAAAGTCATTCCCCACTTTTGTCAATAAGATTACTAGTTTTCCTCCCTTCTGTTTAAGTGAATTGCAACAAAGAATAATTTCAAATAATTATTTTATTTTGCACATAATTAGACAACACTGGTAAGGAAAATTCAGATCTTTGGTTGCATGGTTATACTCCATCTTGCATCACACATCCCCACTACACTTAAGCTAAAAATATTCACCACAACTTTTATTTTTACCTAATAGTCTTATCCACCACCCCCACCCCTTGGACTAGCTAAATTCCCCCCTTGAAGGAATTCCCTCCCCCAGATAGGTCAGAGGTCACTGAAAAACTTCACTGCACATATACAAAACAAAGTGAATACAGCAAATAAAACACTCAGCTACATAAGACACTCATTTAAGTTCATCGATGAGGAGAGCTTCCTACCGCTGTACAAGTCTCTGGTACATCCCCATCACAAGTTTGCTTCCTGCATATGGTCTCCTAACCTGAAGTACAACTCAAATGCTATAGAGAGAGTTCAGAGAGGAGCCACCAAGATCATTACGAGGCTGGGAGATATATCTTACACTGAAAGATTAAAACAACTTAGTCTAGAGACCCTTGAATACAGAAGAAAACGTGCTGACCTACTAGAGGTCTATAGAATCTGGAACAACATACATAGAGTGGATACTGACGGTCATTGCTCAAAATGCCCTGATAAGAAAGTGCTGATTTCATCTATCTGCAGTAAAACCAGAGGACACAGCCATAAACTATAAGTTCAGTCCTCCACTGGTTTTAGAAAAAATTTCTTCTCAGCAAGAGTAGCAAACGCATGGAACAGCCTAAATGAAAAGACGGTCACATCTAAGAATATCAATATTTTTTTTAATAATCCTTATTCTGATATCGGACATACCAAATTTAACTACCATTTTTCTTATTAGTTTAAACCCAGCCGAAATACACTGAAGCTGGCTTAATGACGCAATTAACTGCTGTCGAAAAAAGCCTATTTCAAGTATATTCAAAAGAAAGAAACTGAATCCAGAAGAACATGGTAAGATTTACCAATTTGCAATCAAATATTGTTACTCTTCTTAGAGATCATCAACCACATTCTTGACATTAGAGATATGACTGGCTCATCACATAGGCATACTAGGCAGTTGCCCGGGAGCCCCAAAACTTTAGGGGCCCCAAAATTCAATTTGAAAAATAAAAATTACGGTTCATATTATTAAATAGCAGACATAGAGAAGGTTCTCTAAACCTATGTTTACATTCATGTATTAAATCAGAATTCTTTATTGAATCCATGTATTAACTCATGGGCCAAATACAGTACATTGCTTTGCATGGGGGCCTCAAATATTCTTAAGACGGCCCTGATTAGAGATGGTATTTTAACCCTTCCTGCCTAAAATAACTGCACATCATCATTCATAAGCAAAGGTCCCCAGATCTTAATCCGATGACCTTCAATGAGGAATAATCTTCAACTCTCAGCATGAACCATTCCTTTCTCTCATAATAAAACCCAATTTCTTTTCTTAGACATACAAATAAAATAGAGGGTTAAAAAATGGAGAGTGTTTAAAAGTCAGAACTGTATATTGCCAGTGCTGCAGCTAAGGTGAACAGGGTACTAGGACTGATTAAGCATACCTTTTCATATATAGACAAGGACTCATTCCTTATACTATATAAGACTTATGTCCGTGTGTTTAGATCTCTCATTCTTCATCCTTCTTATCACTTTGCTCCCTTCTGTGTGTATTCTTATGTCCTCACTAACAGTGAAATGCTACTATCCATCCTGCTGCTTATTGGGGTCTCTGAAATAAGCATCTAATGCTCTCTTAATCAGGGAGGCAGCTCTGACAAGATTGGTCCATTTTCAGCAATAAACATTTCCTCATCAGCGTTGTTTTGATCACTTATGTGCCTCCCTATGAGCAGTTGTGCCTCGTGGTGGTGTTACATGCTTTTTCACACCCTGTTTCTACCCAAACTAATATTATACATAACTATATTTATTCTGAGAGTGTGACAAATCAGAATCAATAACACAGACGAAAACTCAGATGGAATATGTGAAATGCAAAGTGTAGTCACAGCAAGAATTGATCGATTCCTTTTTAAAATGAACCAAAACAGAACATGTTATTGTTGAGTAATAACAAGTCAGATGGATCGAAAAATTGTCGGTTGGAATATATTGACTATTTCCTCTTCTTCTTTTTCTTGCTAGCCCCAGCTTTACCTCGTGCAAAGTTGATAGAGCGAAGATATCCAGCTGCGTTAGCCGGCCCGGTCTAGAGCAGGGTGTGAAAAAGCATGGTAATGCTGTAAGGCCGTCACGAGACACACCTGATCAAAACAACGAGTGATACGTGACAAAGGAGTGCATAAATCTAACTCAAAGGTTGCTGTCTTTGATTGAGAGGACCCGAGACAAAAACATATACAAATAAACAAAGCAGCAGGATGGAAAGTGGCATTTCACTGTTAGTGAGGACATAAGAACGCACACAGAAGATAGCAAAGTGATAAGACCAATTCTTGTCAGAGCTGACCCCCTGATTAAGAGAGCATTAGATGCTTATTTCAGGGACCCCAATAAGCAGCAGGATGGAAAGTGGCATTTCACTGTTAGTGAGGACATAAGAACGCACACAGAAGACAGCAAAGTGATAAGACCAATTCTTGTCAGAGCTGACCCCCTAATTAAGAGAGCATTAGATGTTTATTTCAGGGACCCCAATAAGCAGAAGGATGGAAAGTGGTATTTCACTGTTAGTGAGGACATAAGAACGCACACAGAAGACAGCAAAGTGATAAGAAGGATGAAGAATGAGAGATCTAAACTATCTTTTATGGATAAATAAACATTGAATGCAAAAAGTCTCATTTAGTTCTTTATTGGTTGATTGATTTGAAATCCCAGTTAAAAACAATGCGCAAATTTTGTGCCATTAACAAAATTTTAGCATAAGCATTTGGGAGGCACATTTGGTCAGAATTCTGCATTACGAAGCACAAAATCACTTTATCACACCCTGGGTAGAAATATATTACACTAAGCATAGTACCTGTAAAAACCGATGGGATTATTTACGTAGGGTGAAATTATACAAAAATATATTTTAGTATAAATGTATTTATTGCACTTAAAGGGAGTAAAACATTATGGGTCAGTCTATGATGAATAGAAGTCTGACCATCCCCAAGTGATTGCGCTAGTCCTGCCTCTCTATCTGAGGAGGACTAGGCCACCAGTTTTGGTGTCCTGTCTCTTCCAAGGATGAGTGGGGGAGTTTTGGCGGTGCAACTCCAAAAAGTAGTGCCGCCAGATCGATCAGGTAATTGTGTCCCCCATCTGATCACTTTTGTGTTGCAACTGCTGGAATGTCAGAAGGAGGATATCGACGAAAACCCCAAACTGCAAGATGTCTAGAACCAGAAACAGACACACAAGGTGTTCAAAATTCATAAACAGGATATTGACTAAACCCTGACTGCAGATGGTGGGCTGCAAAATCAGTGTGGGTGTTCGAACCCGATAAAGCAACATAGAGGCCCTCAGAAAAGCAAAGAGACAGACCATCTAGGCTTGGGAAGACACAAGACCAATTTCCCTGTAAAAAAAGTCTGTCGGCTCTCATTATTTCTCTCCCACTCTTCATCCACCGCCACAGCACAATGTATTTGATGCAAATAAAAAATATATCATCATATTTTTGTAAACCAAGTTTTGAGTCTTCCTTTTCCTCCCACGGACCAACACACCCTAATCAATAATACTGACAGAAATTCTGCAAACTGTAAAACAAGAATCAATCGATTCCTTTTAGAAAGAACCAAAACACAACACGTTATGGTTAAGTAATAACAAGTCAGTTGAATCGAAAAGTTGTCGATTGTAGGAGATTGATTATTTCCAGATAAAATGTCATAATAACAAAAGTCCTGTAGACAGATGCCTTGTGGAACATAGGGTTGCATTGCTGTTTCAGTAGCAAGCAGGTTTTACAGGATGGAGTTGCTATATATAATACTTCATCTAATAAAATAAAAAAATGAAAAATGAATAAAACTATTCATATGGTCAAACTATTTTTCTCATTCATGTGTTCATTTGTTCACCAAGTTTCGGCCATGTACCTTCCAGCCTTCATCGGATGTTCCTAGTTCTAAAATTTGGAATCACTCTTTAGAGTGCATGCTCGATTGGACTGGACACGTCACATCCATTTTTGTATATCCTGTATGTTGGGGTTGTGTTTTCAGTGTCAATTCTGAGTTGCTTCACTTTTATTGGATGATCTGTTGGGATTTTTTTTGTGATGTCTTTTTTTGATGAGGGGTTCCCAGATATTATTGATCAATCGAGCATGCGCTCTAAACAGTGATTCCACAATTTAGTACCAGGAACACCAGACGAAGGCTGGAGGGTACACAGCCGAAACGTTGTGAATACATAGAAGAGGCAAATAGTCCGACCATATCATACATAATGATTAATATACCCTTCTAACAAAATTCAGACAAGAATAAAACTGTTTATTTTTTTTTTATAAAACTATGTTTAGTTTTTTATAAAACTATGTTTATATTTTTTATAAAACTATGTT
>VCCN01007367.1:510518-534439 GCA_006491835.1 Architeuthis dux
TTGCAGCATGCTGGGACTGCCATTGGGATGGCCTTTGTTCTCTGTTGTCCACCGCTTGCATATCAGATTACAAATACTCTTTCACTCTCACTTCCACTCCCATTCTCATTCACATTCACACTCTCTCTCACTCACACTCTCGCCCCCTCCCCTTCTCTCCGCATGGACCCTGTTCAAAGCCTTTTTTTAATTATGCCTTTCATTAGGTTGGCTTTTGTTCTCTGATGTCCTCTCACATATCTCTCTCTCCTCACTCCCACTCTCACTCCCTCTTTCCCACCCCCTCTTCTCTAGCGCCTACCCACTCTCCCTCAACTGACCCTCTTCAGATCCTTTTTTGTTTAGTTATGGCCTTCAATGTGTCTGAGGCCCCAAGAGATCAATACTGCTATCACTAATAGCAACAGCTCGTTTTATTTGAGATCCCTTCCTCAATGTCTAGACCACAGAATCTAGTTTTCTATCCCTTCTTTCCTCTTCAGAAATAATGGACTCTTCCATTGATTGGGATGCAGGAACATTCTAGAAAGATGAGCAAAAATTCTATCAAAAGCTTCAAAAATTCTGGAGGAATGAAACTATGATTATTATTTTAAAATTTTTTACCTTCATCTTAATCTATTTATTGCTTTTTATCACAACTTTTACTCAGGCCGATTTCCCTCTGGCAGTGAGTAAATAGCATTGATCAGAAAATAAAGAATAAGCCGTAGGTGGGATTAGAACCCACATACCCTAATGCAAAAGGGTCTTATTTGGACTTCTGCCATCCGATTGAGTCTTGGTAGCTCAATTGGTAGAGCAGGCCAGCATAAACAGTGCTTCCTGTTGGGGATCTGGGTTCAAATCCCACCTAAGGCTTATTCTTTATTTCCAATCCATGCTATTTACTCACTGCTGGAGAGAAATCGGTCTGAGTAAAAGTCTCTATATATATTCATTCATGTTTGTCTATCTATCTATCTGTCCACACAATATGTGCATGTGGGCCCAACCAGGGGTACGTGCAATCCCCCCTTATTTAATTTTATGAAATCTCTATAAAATATCAATTACTTACCCGTGTTGTTATATTTGAATTTCTTTTTCCTGGGCAACATTGGGTAACCCAGCTGGTATATATATATATAATTTAATTAATTGTTACTTACCCCATGGCCCCTCTTTCCATAAAATGTCATTGAAATTCATTGAGAACTTTTGGATATATAGTGTGGACAGACAAACAGACAAACATGGGTGAATACATATCCCTCTTCAACTCTGTTGGCAGGGGTAAATGGGGACACTAGTTAGAAACCATCAACCAAAACTGTCACCAAAACTGTCAACATAGGTTTCTTCAGTTTTCAAGTTGGTCTGGCTGGCTGGCTGACTATGTATGTATGTATGTATCACGAGTACAGGCTGCACCAATGGAGCTAAAGGACTTTAAACATTTACTCCTTATTACGCCTAAATAGGTATTTGGGGGGGATTCAATTTGCAACGTAAGTTCATGCTAAATTGATCACTTAGTTTGTGTCTGGCAGCATTCATGCTTGTTTTTTGAAAATTCAGACTTTTTTAGTGATCACTGCCCAACAAAAGACAAGAGAAGTAACTTATTCATTGTTTTTCAAATTGTTTTGTTTTTTTTGAGAACCCCTTAATAGGGTTTTAGTGGGGGGGGTTCAATTTACAATGTAAGTTTATGTTAAATGCGTCCCTTTGTTTGTGTCGTTGATAATTCACGCTTTTTTTAAAAATTCAGATTTTTTTAGTGATCATTGCCCAACAAAAGGCAAGAGAAGTAACTTATTCATTGATCACTGCTTTTTCCAATTTTTTAATTGTTCACCCCCAACATAGCATACAGCCAAAATATTTTTGTAACTCCCTTTCATGAATCAAAGAAATAAATCGGTTTTCAGCTCTAAAAACTCTAGCAGTTTTACAGACGCCTTCAGCAACCAATTCTTTGCCTCTCAAGGCTCTTGAGGCTGCCAATGCAAATACTGTGGCGTTCTGGCTGGAAAATAGCTATTTTAATATTGATTTTGGATCAAGGTACAAATCCATTCATTTTCTCTCTCTCTCTCTCTCTCTCTCTGCCATATCCCTTTTAGGTCAAGTGGTCGATCATGGTTCTCCACAGCTTTAAACAGTGCACTGACATGATTGTTCTTTGGAGGGATGATGGAGTGGTTCCCTGTTGCCTTCTCCACGGTTTTGAATTTAGAGTTGTCCTTCTCTTAGACTGGTTGCCTCTTTAGGCTAGAGAGCCCAGTCTGCCCGACTATTTTATCCATAGCTGGGGGAGAAGAAATGTATTCATGCCTTTTCCAAGGGCATTAGTGTGAAGTTAACATAAACAATCTCAGCCAGAGTTTGAACTCAGCTCGCTGATTCCATTGTCGATATCGTTAACCGTTACGCCACTCACACCTCCATTTTAAGTGACCCAAAAGAAGATTTTGATTACATTCCATAAATTCTGAATTTTTTCTTTTATTACTATTTTTTTTTAAAAACTCAAATTTTCCAAACAAATGAAATTGGTATAGAACAGCGTTCATCTTGTTGTTGTTGTTATTACAATGCTTTCTATAAAATCAAAATATAGAAACATTATTTTAGTTTGTTGTTACGTTTCTAAGGAAACATATTTTGAATGTTCATTCAAAAAAATGCTGTGATGTTTGTGGTTTAGTTTCCTAGGAGGCAAACGCTTGGATTTCACAGTTGAAAATAAAATCTCCTCGTAATTACATGTTGTATGGCTTCTTTTTTTGGTGGGGAGGGTGATCATTACTTCAAATATTAAGTACGTCAAGATTAAAATAGAACGTTTTTGGGGTTTTTTTAATGGACAACTATGTCTGTTCCTGCTGTCAAATTAGATTTCCATTACCATATATGCCGGTGTATAAGTCGACTCCAAAACTAAGGTGTTAATTCAAGTTTAGTCCAATAATAACCAGATAAGTCGACTCTCCAATATAAGGCAGCATTGTGTCTATCAAAGTGTCAAGTTCAGAGGGTCTAAACAGACTAATATGATCCATTAGAGAACACACTTGATGCTTAAAAAGTCAACTTAGATGCCGGCATATATGGTAGTTACAAAATACTCAAATTAGGGATTGCATAATTAAGCGTCAGATCAATATTTGTAATTTAATGGGTCTGATCATTTAATGGGTCTGATTATTTAATGGGTCTGATCATTTAATGGGTCTGATTATTTTCACAATAGCAACATGTGGTTAGACAAGCTGAATGTGATAAAGGATTTGAATCTCTTCATCGAGATACAAACAATTATTTACTAAAAGAACAAAATGGAAAGCCCAGAAAGTTGGAACTATGTACATTGTAGTGAATTGTATTTGTTTAGATTAAATTAGGATTAAATGTCATCTATTCATTGTACAAAAACCAGTGGTGGAAATGGCAGGGAAGCGGGGTATGGTGTATACTTACTTCTCAATTACCAGGTTTTTTGTATGTTCAATGTCTACTAATGGAGACATTACCATATACCTAGTTCCCAAAACCCATCCTTACCATATACCTAGTTCCCAAAACCAATCCTTACCACATACCTAGTTCCCAAATACCCAGCCTTACCATATACATATTTCCCAAAACCCATTTTCATCACTGACAAAAACTAATGTAGAGATCTTTGTGTTCTTTGTACAACAATACCATAACCATACTACATCAATTTGTACAGCAATACTGTAACCATACTACATCAATTTGTACAACAATACCTTAACTGTACTACATCAAAACCCACACCCTTCAAAACCACACTGTTCATGGTCTTATTATAATTTAATGTTTTTTTCAGCTTATACTCAGTTACATCAATTTGTACAGAAATACCTTAACCATGCTACATCAATTTGTACAGCAATACCTTAACCATACTACATCAAAACCCACACTAATCAAAACCGCACTGTTCATGGTCTTATTATAATTTAATGTCGGTTTTTTTCAGCTTATACACAGTTACATCAATTTGTACAGCAATAACGTAACCATACTACATCAAAACCCACACTAATCAAAACCGCACTATTCAAGGTATTGCTGTATTTCAGAGACTGTTCATGATGCAGTCTTTTGTCATTCATTATTTATTTCAGAAATTTAACATTTCTAAATGTATTACAAAAAATATTTGAATCAGCCCTAAAAGAGGGTCTTGAATATTTGAATGTCATTTATTCATTTACAAGAATTAATGTAGAGATCTTTGTGTTCTTTGAAAGTTTGTGTGCATTTTGTTATGACTGTTTCATTAAGCTGTTATTTTTGACTTCATCAAATATAAAAAGAGAACACAAAAAGGAGAAAGAAAAGAAAGGCAGATATATTAGAAACGATCAACCAAAACTGTCAACATAGGTTTCTTCAGTTTTCAAGTCAGTCTGGCTAGTTGGCTATGTATGTATGTATCATGCGTGCAGGCTGCACCAATGGAACTAGAGGGCTGAAAATTTTAACATTTACTCCTTACTATGTCTAGATAAAACGGTTCTTTTGTTTTTTGAAAATCCCCCCCAAATAGGTTTTTAGTGGTGGGTTCAATTTACAATGTAATTTTATGTTAAATTGATCCATTGGTTTGTGTCTGGCAGCATTCATGCTTTTTTTTTTTAAATTCAGACTTTTTTAGTGATTGACCATCAAAATAAAAAATTCGAAAAAAAGAATAATTCATTGATCACCCCTTTTTTCTAATTTTTAATTGATCATCCCCAATAAGCATCCTGCCAAAAGATGTTGGTCACGTGACAGTTTCTATTGAGTGACTAACCTGACCTGTCTAAGTACAAATATAATATTTAATTACATATAAGGGAGTAGTCAATGTGTTGATATACATTCATGTTAAACTAAGGATAAATTTGATACTTTTTGTCATATAGCAGATTGTGAGTAAATAGTAAAATAAACAGGTCTGGTTAGTCACACAACAGAAACCATCATGCGACCAATGACTTTTGGCGGCATATGATCAATTAAAAAACGGGGTGATCAATGAATAAGTTACTTCTCTTGCCTTTTGCAGGGCAGTGATCACTAAAAAAGTCTGAATTTTAAAAAAAAGAATGAATGCTACCAGACACAAACTAAGGGACAAATTTAGCATAAACTTACATTGTAAACTGAACGCCCCACTAAAAACTTAAAACAATTGTTTAAATTTTCAGCCCTCTAGCTCCATTTGTGCGACCCTATGCGAGACATATACATAGGTAGCCAGCCAGCCAGTCAGCCAGATCTTCTTAAAACCTGAAGAAACCTATGCTGATGTTGACAGTTTTGGTTGATGGTTTTTAACATGCTGAAAGAAAATACAAGTTAAAACGAAAATGTGTTTATTGAGAACAGCTTCGAAGCAAGTTTACCTAAAATACTCGTGTGACTAGAGTGGCCAGAATCGCATTCATATATTAAAGTGATATTTGACAAATCAACAATTGTGTTTTGTATATTCTATACAAAACTTGTATATATTTACGACTCATCATTAACAACACGAGTCAAGGGAGTCAATCTGTCCAAGTCCTTCTTTTCAGTGTACAATTTTACCTTTTGTAGACTCTCAGGGGTTGGCAGACCCCAGGTTGGTAATCCTAGGCAATGAATAACAGCAACAGTAAACTAGACTCCCTCTGGCAATGAGGGTGTGAGTTTGATTCTCACCGAAGGCTTATTCTTTATTATCCGACTGTACTTTATTCATTGCTGTAGAAACAACGGCCCGAATTGAAAGTTGTATATAAAAACAACGGAAATTAAGATGAAGGTAAAAACTAGTCAAATTTAATTAAATAATGTGTTACAATTACTTCATCCAATAATAATAACAATAATAAAGATTGATTTATTAAGATTACTAGTTCTCATACGTGAAAACAACAAAAATATGTCACCAAGAGTCGGATGTAAGGAGTGAGTTCAAAAGTGTGAATCAGCTTCTGCTAATCCATGAAGACTTTGTGGCTGATTGGTAAAAGCAGCTAGGCTTAAACTAGACACCCTCTGGCAATGAAGGTGTGAGTTTGATTCTCACCGAGGGCTTATTCTTTATTATACGACTGCGCTTTATTCGTTGCTGTAGAAACAACAGCCTGAATTGAAAGTTGTATATAAAAACAACTGAAATTAAGATGAAGCTAAAAACTAGTCAAATTTAATTAAATAAGAAAGTTTTTATTTTTGATTTAAAGCCTGCTAATGTATGTATGTTCCGGATATCATAGGTTAATTGATTCCAAAGTCTGGGTGCTATATAGCTGAAACTCCTGCACCCATGAGTCATATTCATAAAGACAAGTTCTAAAATCAAACCATATAAATATCGGATGTTAATAAGAGCACAGAGTTCATAAGGGCACATATCATGCAGACATTTGAATATTGTAATTAAAATTTTTAAATTTTGTTCGGAAATCTTTTTTTTGTGAAATTACAAAATCACATACATATATTAATAGCGATATTTGACAAATCAACAATTCTTGTAAGTATTTTGTATATTTTATACAAAACTTTTATATATTTACAACTCATCATTAACAACACGAGTCAAGGGAGTCAATCTGTCCAAGACCATCTTTTCAGTCTACAATATTTTACTTTTGGGAAATTTCATCCTGTAATAATTTTTGTGGACTCTCAGGGGTCCACAGACCCCAAGTTGGGAACACTGGGCAAGAGTGTCCTTCTTTTTGGAAGTTTAGAGATGGAAACCCTAGTTGTGACTCATTATTATTTACCAAAGAAAGAATTGGTAAGCCTAGTAATAAATAATTCCTTAAGTGGCCAAGCGTTAAAACCACCAATTATTATGCAAGAAGGAATTTAATAATCAGGAACGAGAGTTTACGAAGTATTCAATAAAAATGACTGAGGGAGCATTTAGTTTTGCTCGAGAATTTGTGATGCAAATCTTTAAGGAATATCAGAGAAATAATGCCATTGAGTCAGCAAAAAGATTTGAGTCATTAGAAAAGGATTTTAACGCCTGATTTGCAGGGAAGCTACACCCTGCCATGGCTAGCCGAAAAGTGAGAAAAGGTGTCGTCTGTTTTGTGCCTTTATATAACCAATGCACTGACGTTGTTGTAAGCAATCTTGCTAACAAAATCTTTTACAGCAGGTTCTAGACTTTGTGTTTTCTTCTAGTTTTATTTTAACTAGTACAGGCCCATAACAAGCGTGTTGGGGGACCCCACCCCCCACCCCAACACTAAACATTTTGCAGATCAAAAACAAAACAGGGAATAAGAATAAAACAAAATATGTAAGTAAAAAGGAACCATTTTGAAATGAATAATGCATTTATTAGTCATTCTTACGTCTGAATTAGACCAACATTGCAGAATTTCCTAGATTTTCCTACAATGAAAGGAATTTTGGTCCTGAGATGCTGGGAAATTTTTAATTTTCCAGGGATTTTCCCTGGATCCCATTGAGGGGCTGACATGCCCCACAAACCCCGAGCTGTATTTGGTATCCCAAACATTTTTCCCTTGGTATGGGCCTGTGGTATGAGTTTATTAAAGAACCTATCTAGTTATAACTTTGTGAGAAAACGTCTCTGTATTTGGTCTACAAGTTGTGAAAGTTCCATGGTTCAACACATAATGGAAACGCAGTGAAAGATTATACCAAAGTTAATTAGAGTCACTTCACATACAACAATTATTCACTAGAAGAAAAAAATGGCATGAAAGTTAGAACCATGTGCATCAACAAAAAAGTTGCTTCTCATGTTGCATGACACACGAGGCAATGATGTCTCCATTTCTTGAACGAGATCGCTAAAAAAGTCTGGATTTTTTTAAAAAGGCTGAATTCTGCCAGACACAAACTAAGAGACACATTTAGCATAAACTTACATTGTAAATTGAACCCCCCACTAAAAACCTATTTTTAAAAAAAAAACAAAAAAATTTTCAAAAAACAAAAAAAGTTTTTCTAGGCATAATAAGGAGTAAATGTTTAAATTTTCGGCCCTCTAGCTCCATGACACATGTGGGAATGAGTTTGTCTCCATGTTTCGTACAATCCATGGAGACCCTATCATTGTTTGCAGCAATTGTGAGTTTTTACAGCAGCCAAGGTGATAGCCCGACGTTCAAGATGGACTGCCTTACAGGGATAAAGGGCTCCAACTATCCTGCTATTTACCCAAAGCTGAGGGTGAGAAATGGATCCATGCCTTTCCCAAGGGTACTAGTACAAAGTGAATGCCAACTGTCTCGGCCGGAGTTTGAACTCGGATCACCAATTCCATTCTTTGTGACGTTAACTATTAGGCCACCCACACCTCCCTCCCTGTACATCAGCCAAAATCAGAAATCAACTCCAGAATTGTGTTTCTTCATCTTCATTTCCAGAGAGAACCCCCCCCCACACACACACACATGACTGATATTGAAATTGATTCTTCTGCATTGCTAGCAGAAAATCCTACATAGATACAAGAACTTAAGAACCATTGACCAGAGGTCAGTGGTATGTTTGGTCTGATGGATCTGTTGCCTGGCAACCAAACAAAGATGATCTGCAGAGTTATATATAGATTTACAGAACAACACATTGACTTGTTTTCAATCAAAAATAGAATGGATGACACATTTAAGGCTGGGATTTAAACATTGGAAGATACTATGTGTATTAACCCTTTAAGAACAAATCCATAACAAAATGTTACTTCCTCACCTTTTGTTGGGCTGTGATCACTAAAGAAAGGCCTGAATTTTCAATTTAGCATAAACTTCCATTGCATATTGAACCCCCATCTAAAAACAAATTTAGGAGGGGAATTTTCAAAACAAAACAAAACATTTTCCCTACTCATTGAGGGGAGTGTGTGTGCAAAATTTCAAGTTTCTACTATGAACGGTTAGGGCTGGGCAAAGTCCAGATACATAGATAGATACATAGATACATATAAATGTCAGAACACATGAATAACCCAGCAATAAACCTGTGTTGTGGGTAGCAGTGATTGACTAAACCCAGCAATACACCAGTGTAGTGGGTAGTGGTGCTAAACTAAACCCAGCAATAAACCAGTGTTGTGGGTAGTGGTGATTAACTAAACCCAGGAATAAACTAGTGTTGTGAGATTGACTAAACCCAGCAATAAACCAATGCTGTGGGTAGTGATGATTAATGAGTATTATATATATGTACAGATATAAGTATAACAATAAAGTAAGCAGCAGTTAAAAATCCACTTGATCCAAAACTTGTGATAATAAATTTTATTATGTTAGTATATCTATACACAGGGCAGATTGGGCTATGTAGCCTAGGTTGGTAACCAGTCTAGGAGATGGATAACTCTGAATTCAAAACCAGAAGTGGAATTCACTCCTCCCCCGACTATGGGTTGAAATAGCAAAAAGAAAGTTGGGTATATGGCATGTAATCCCACCCCACTTGCTAAAGATGATCCGCACGCAAGCTTAAGGACAGCTCAGATTAAGATTTCAGTATGTCTATGCAAAACTTTGGGAAAGTTGGTCAAGTACTTAACAAATACACATTAAAAAGTTTTAAGTCAGTTGATTTAAATGCGTAGTCAGCAGGGCTGAGATGAAAAAGCATAAGACAAGCTGAACTAAATCTGGTTCGGAGGTTGAATTACTTCACAAACAATGTCTCACAAATTTCTAACATCACAGATATACATCATTGAAACAAGCAATAAAAATTATCTCATCACCTTAACTCACTATATTTTATGTCATGACCTCTTAACAACAGGAGTTGGCTTATGCTATTTTTAGAAGCACTTCCTGCTTGTCTAGACAGTTGACCTTGGGGTCTACCTCAGCATCTTGAGTTTGCCATGCTTTTAGGTAAAGTCAGAAGTAATAGTCAACTCGTGGAACAAGATTGGTCGCACCTATTTGGCTTCTCCTAAATCAAGCATATCTAAAGATCACCTGAATCTTAAATGCTAACCACACTCTATTCTATTTTTCCTCCCTATTGTCTCAACTACTAACCAGTACTAAAGCCACTAACTAATGCTAATACTTAAGAAGAAACAGATGAACTGAAAGAACGGATTGGTCACCTTGTGTTTCTACATAGACAAAAAGGTTTTTATATATATATATCCTTTATATATATTGTTTGACTTTGTGACTTCCTTCGAAGCCCAAGTCATCACATTTTAGGTGCCCGACTCCCTCCTGGTACAAATATACCAATGAAATGGATGATTATACACTATGAATAAGAGGAAAATACAATGTAATGAAGGCGGTGTAGAGAGGAGTAACAGTTATTGACATGGATAATAATTGTTAAATGTTATACTTTCTCCCTTTTTTTCTCTAATGTTACAATATTCTTTCTTTCGTTTTTCCAGTTTGGGAGAGGTAACACCCACACTGATCTAAAAGCATTACCTATAATTTTTCAGTTTTTCATTTAATTAAAAAGTATTTGTCAAATTGTGGGGAATTGGAGTGGGTATGAAAGAGTAGGGCAGAGTATGTAAAAAAGAAATCAGAAAAGAATTAAATATAGATATATAGTTGAATTTAAATTTAAATATATGATTGAATGACTATGAAAATGAAAAATATTGAAAATTATTTTTAATTTCAGTGTTCTAGACATTATAAATATTAAAATTCCAAAACTTTTAAAAACTTAAAATTTTTAAATTAATGTTTTTATGAACATAGTTCCGTCTTGTGTATTGATGTATGTCCTCTGATGTACGTGTTACGGCTGTTTAGGCCATTTTCAACATCTTAACCTAGGATTGAATGAAATTTAATTTGATATTAGATTTAAGTTTAAATCGTGATCAGCTAAGCAGATTAATCTGAAATTTTTGTGTAATATTATTCCAATCAGAAATGCATTTTTTGGTGATCAAATTTAATTTATATCCAGTTGTTATATTAGACTGAACATAGAGGCATCCCAAATTAGAGCCCTTTGTACAGAATCAGCAAACCCTTGGGAAAGGCATGAATCCACTTCTCCCCTGACTCCAGCTATGGGTAAATAGCAAGGAAGTTGGAGCTCTTTAATCTGTAATGTAGTCCAGCTAAGAGAGGGTTACTCTGACAAAAACTAGCATTCCAAGGGAAATTATGAATCATCACCACCCATATATGCTGTTGGTGATCAATTAAAAAGTTGGAAAAAGGGGTGATCAATAAATAAGTTACTTCTCTCACCTTTTGTTGAACTGTGATCACTAAAAAAGGTCTGAACTTTCAAAAAACAAGCCGGCATAAACTAGTGACCAACTTACACCACATATTGAAACCCTCTCTTAGAACCTATTTGGGGGGAATTTTCCAAAAAACAAAAAAAAAACATTTTCCCTACTCATTGAGGGGGGTGTGTGTGCAAAATTTCAAGTTTCTACTATGAACGGTTAATGTTGGGCGAAGTCCGGATATATATATATATAGATACATAGATACATATGATAATTATAAAGACATTTATTAGAGAACCTATATTTGCTCCCTAAATTATAAATGTGAATAAAGAAACGAGCTCCAAGTGGGATCGAACCCGCATCCACTCTGGAAGCAACCTTATACACAGGTTCTGCTCTACGATTGAGCTAACAAAGTTCTCATGGTAGGCAGGAGTCTTTTAATCCTACACTTTGCTGGCCTATCTACTCACACATTCATATTTATGTACAAATATAATGTGGTCCTCTATGTCGACACGCCAGGCAAATATAGGTTCTCAACTAATAAATGTCTTATCTGTCGGATATAAAATTATCCATTATTTGATTTCACATTGATAGATATAAATGTCAGAACACATGAATAACCTAAACCCAGAAATAAACCACCGTTGTGGGTAGTGGTGATTAATAAACCTACAGCTTGGGTGTGGTGCTAGCAACTCCCCCCATAACATCCTACTGAAACCACAATGCGACCCTATCCTCTACAATGTGATGAACTTGCCTTCTTATTTTTAAGTATCACTTTTCATTTGAGTAGAAAATTTTTTTTTCTCTCTTTTGTGCAAAAGTGTTTTAGATTTTAAATTCATTCTAGTCTTGTAAAAAATAGTAATTTCTTTTCATGGCTCCTAAATGACTTATTTTTCACAGTTTCACCTGACCTTGAAGAATTTCATGATAATTATAATGACATTTATTAGTTGAGAACCTATATTATTTATTCCGACACTTTATTGGCTTCTCCATTCTCACGTTCATATTTTAGGCACGAATATAGTGTGGCTCTCGATGGCTCTCGATGTCGACAGACATCGATAGCCACAATATATTCATGCCTGTCCTGTCTACCACGAGAGACATCAAGAGCCACACTATATTCGTGCACGAGAGCCACACTATATTCGTGCCTGTCATGTCTACCACGAGAGACATCAAGAGCCACACTATATTCATGCCTAAAATACGAATGTGAGAATGGAGAAGCCAACAAAGTGTAGGATTAAATAACTCCTTCCTACCATGAGAAATTTTTCGTTAGCTCAGTCGGTTAGAGCAGTACCTTCATATAAGGTAGCTTCTAAGGGTGACGCGGGTTCAATCGCCACACAGAGTTCGTTTCTCTATTCACATTTATGATTTAGGCCGCTCGTTTAGCAGTCGCTCACACTGGCGCCAGGCAAATATAGGCTCTCAACTAATAAATGTCATTATAATTATTATATTCTGTCGGATATAAATCACCATCATTTGATTTCATAAAAGACTATCAAAATATCCACCTGAAATTATCAGCACTGTAATTTACTGGGACTTCACTCCTTCAGCTTACAATAGATAAGTGAGAAGCTATTATACCAATGGTGGCATCCCAAGGCCAGCCCTGATTGGTTAATATCCCAACACTATGTAAATCATTGCCATTCAAGAGCCATCTACCTTGATATACTCTAAACAGCTAATCATGAAGGGGGACATAACTCATATTAACTTAGAAATAGTTAACACCTTTAGAGATATTTTATTTACAATTATGTTTTTATTGTCATATCTCTTGTCAGATAGTGTAAATTACCAATTAACTTCATTTGTCATCTTCTCTAGCCCATAAGAACCCACTGTGACACCGGTATCACATACAATTTAATTGATCAGCACAGTCTCTTATATAATATTATATTTTATCCTTGATTTTAACTCATGAAGTGTACTAAGTGACATCTACTGAACATCCTGGCACAGTCATGTGACTGTGTGTCAATTTGCCTACCCAGAAACCCTACATAATGTTCCTTCAAGTAGAAATGGGTCTGGGTCCAGCTTTATATCACTCTGAACTGAACTTTACATCTTATTTACTTCCAAGCAACAATTTTATCTTATGGTGTTGGTTGCTGGCATCCGGAAGGTTTTGTGGAGTAAAAGAAGCCGGACCTATTGATGAGAATCAGGGCTTCTGTGAGGAAGGTTTTGTGGACACCAGCTTGATGCTTGGGATTTCTCCATAGTAAAGGTTTTCAAAAGTGGGTTAAAAATGACTCCATTTAAATACAATCAATGGTAGAAAAACGGAAACAGCAACGAAAGATAAACGAAAGAGACCATCCTTGAAAAAGACAAACATTTCTTTATTCAAACAAGTGCTTAAATTCAGTTAAATGTGTGTGTGTGTGTGTGTGTGTGTGTGTGTATGTAAAATTCCATATGAGAATAAATATGTAAAAGTCCTTTGTTTCGGTATATTTGTTTTAGTGTAGGTTTGCAATCATGTAAATAAATGTTTTGGCTAAAAAGTTTTTTGTGATGATAATGTATGCATGTAAAATAAAATGTCTTACTTACAGTTTGGGATGAATTATTGGCTTGTTAGGAAAATCTAGGGTTATGGCTCCCATGCACGTTATGCAGGTCTGGGGAGAAAAGAGACTGATTCAAAATTAGCACCTGTCACATGATTACTTGCTGGTCCCTGATTGGCTGCCAGTATGTGGAATTCGAATTTCTCTTCATGGGAGACAACTCCGCTTTGACTCGCCACAATCTCACCAGATTGTTCAAGGCTGAAATGCATTCATAAATTAGAGCAATTAAGGTAATGAAAAATTAAAAGGATTTATATTATTCTTGGGGTTTTATTTTAAATGTAAATATGTAAACTACTGAAATTCAGATCTTGTATATTTTGCATATGGTATTTTAACAATGTCACAATCTACGTAAAACATTTATTTTATTTTAATGTATAAAATCATAAAATAATGCATTCATAGCTTTTACAAATACAATATGCATATTTGGAAAATAAAGCTATTTAGATCTACCATTCTCAACGGGGATCATATGGCCCCCTTGGGAACCCTGATACATTTGAAGCGCAGGCCATAGAGTGAAATAATAATAAATGAATTTCTGTCTATCTATTCATGTTGTATCCCTGTTCAACAGGGGGAGGGGTCCCGAACCTGAGAAGACGTCTAAAGAGAACAGTAGCCAAAAAAAAAAGGTTGAGAATGACTGTTTTAGATTAAAATTTGAGGAAATTTTGGTGTAGCCAGGGAAACAAGGAAGATTATTGAAAATACATTAAAATTTAGGGAAATTTTATTTAAATTGAAAAAGTATTAGTCTCTACATCTAATGCTCTTTGATTGATTGATTGTTTTGTTTAACGGCACATAGACCCTTGGTGGGTCATTTAGTGCCGAATTCGGTCTCTTTTTGAATACACAATTTATATAGACAATTTATTGTGGACAAATTATAGTAGACAGACTATTGCAGACAAATTATTGTAGGCAAATTAATGTAGGCACATTTTTGTAGACAGTTTGTTGTCAAGGTATGTATATCGAATCTGTTTTTTATATTCTTGAATATAGTTTCAAAGGTTATTTTGTTTTTAACTAGAGGCTTACGACTTTGGTGAAAGGTTACTTGTTTTTAACTAGAGTCTGCCGACTTTGGTGAAAGGTTATTTTTTTTTAATAGTCTTGCAACTTTGGTGAAAGAACACATGGCCCCTGTTTGGGAAGGGTGTCTTACCCCTCTGCAGGGGATGCAGTCAGCGTATTCTAGGCCCCAGCTGACAGGGCCATAATGCTCTTTGCGAATCTTAACGTACTGTGTATACCAGTATATAAGACAGACATTTATTTATTTTAATGTAATGTAAATATCACACTGCATCCAATGTGCTGGTATTATGACTAGGGGGCAGTCTACCAAAGCTTAATATGGACAGTTATTGGTCTTGTATGAGTTACAGTGAGCAATAGTCCTCCAAACACTTTTGTGAACCATTTATATTATCATCATCATCAGCCGTTATAAGTCCACTGCTGGACAAAGGTCTTTCCCATCTCCTTCCATGACAACCTATCTTGTGCTAACCTCTGCCATGTCTTACCAGCAAACTCTTCTATCTCGTCCCTCCATCTTGTGTCTGGTCTTTTCCTACTGCGTTTACTGTCCCATGGGCACCAGTCGGTTAATCTTTTCCCCCATCTCTTCTTGCTAGGTGACCAGCCCATCTCCACTTTTGCTGCTTAATTATTTGTATAATATCCTTCACTCTATTCCTCCCTCTGATCCATGTTGATCTTTTTCTATCTCTTAGATTTATCCATAGCATTGCTCTTTCCATGGCTCTCTGTGCTATTCTGAGTTGGTTTTCAGCTCGTTTTGTTAATTTCCATGTTTCACATCCGTAAGTCATGGCTGGTATTATGCAACCATTGTATACTTTTTGCTCTAAGCACATTTTTTGCCTATCTTGGGATTTAAATTTGAAATACTTGCAACACCTCCAATTACAATCTGCCATACATCAGGGTGTCACAACATCCGAGACATGAAAATATGAAACCGTGTCATCCCAATCTCCTGTGTCCTGTGTACAATTCTGTATTCTCTTCATATATTTATTTAATTCTCATCGAGGATCTTAACATATTTCTGTCTATCTTGGGATTTAAATTTGAAAACCTTGCAACACCTCAAATTATTGTCTGCATCACACCCAGGGTGTCATGACACCCTGGTTGAGAAACCCTGTATCATTGTTTCAAAAGTCTCTCAAATGGCCAAGTTGATTCATAATTCCCCTTGGAATGTTCTGTTTATTCCAATTCGGAGAAGAAAACACGTGAAACCATATCCTGTGGATCCCTTCCAGACGTTTGCAATCCATGTATAGAAAATGCAATGGGTATTAGAAACTGTCAACAAAACTGTCACCTAAACTGTCAACACAGGTTTCTTCAGTTTTTAAGTGGGTCTAATTGGCTGGCTGGCTGGCTGGCTGCTGGCTGGCCTGGTCTGTGTGTATATTTTGCTAAAAGGAAATTAAAATGAATACTATATTAGAAATTGTTAACCAAAACTGTCAATTAAAATGTCAACACAGGTTTCTTCAGTTTTTAAGTGGGTCTAGTTGGCTGGCTGGTTGGCTGGCTGGCTGGTTGGCTGGCCTGGTCTGTGTGTATATTTTGCTAAAAGGAAATTAAAATGAATACCATAATAGAAACCGTCAACCAAAACTGTGACCAAAACTGTCAACATATGTTTATTCAGTTTTTAATTTGGTCAGTCTGGCTGGCTGTATGGCTGGCTATGTATGCATGTATTATGTGTACAGGCAACACCAATGGAGCTAGAGGGCTGAAAATTTAAACTTCTTATTATTTCTAGAAAAAAACTTTTTTTTGTTTTTTGAAAATTCCCTCCCAGGTTTTTAGTGGAATGGGTTCAATTTGCAATCTAAGTTTATGCTAAATTGATCCCTTAGTATGTGTCCAGCAGTATTCACGCTTGTTTTTTGAAAATTCTGATATTTTTAGCGATGACTGCCCAACAAATTGCGATAGAAGTAACTTATACATTGATCAACCCGTTTTCCAATTTTTCAATTGATCACCCCCAACACAGTATGCTGCCAAAACACATGACGGTTCTGTTGAGTGATTGATTGTATTGAACATAAACAAGAAAATGCTGCACAACATAATGTGTTTTGATATTTTAGAAGTATAATGCATTTGCAAAATTACTTAAATATTGTCGTCATATTCTTTGACAGCATGGGTAAATTAGTTCTCATATAAACCACTAAAAAAGGTTCATAACATCTTATGCCAAATTGATCCCTTAGTTTGTCTGCCAACCATCACTGTTTAATTTACAAAGTAAAAAGAAGGAATGGCAGTGATTCATAATTTCCCTTGGAATGCTAGTTTGTATCCAGCAGAATTCACACATATTCTTTTGAAAATTTGAACTTTTTAGTGATCACTATCGACCACCACTGTTTAATTTACGAGGTAAAAAGAAGCATATAAAGGTGGTGGTGATTCATAATTTCCCTTGGAAAGCCAGTCTTTTCTTTCTGATATTAAGACAAAGAGACAACGAGTTTAATTTACAATGTAAGCTTATGCCAAATCGATCCCTTAGTTTGTGTCCAGCAGCATTCTCACTTGTTTTTTTGAAAATTTGGACTTTTTAGTGATCACTGCCCACAACCACTGTTTAATTTACAAGGGAAAAAGAAGCATATATGGGTGGTGGTGATTCATAATTTCCCTTGGAATGCTAATCTTTTCTTTGTGATATTTAATATCAAGGAGACAACGATTCATGAGGATAATTAAGACTCTTGGAACCAAGGAAGGAAATATTCAATTCACTGAAAATGTTTGACCCAATTTTATGGCGCCAACGTTTTGATTGTTTCCTTCTCCTCTTTCTACAAGAGATGCTTTGTTTTCATTTCCTATTCATGACTTTCGAGTACAATGCTTGGTTCCATAGTTGCGTACAGATGGACACAAAATCAGGGTCCTGTTTAGCAGCATATTTACATTGTAAATTGAATATCAACTTTCAGAAAGACGGTCACAAAGTAAGTGTCCGGTTTAGCAGCATATTTACATTGTAAATTGAATATCTGCTTTCAGAAAGACAGTCACAAAGTAAGCGTCCAGTTTAGCTGCATATTTACATTGTAAATTGAATATCCGCTTTCAGAAAGATGGTCACAAAGTAAATGTCCAGTTTAGCAGCATATTTACATTGTAAATTGAATATCAGCTTTCAGAAAAACAGACACAAAATTAGGATCCAGTTTAGCAGCATATTTACATTGTAAATTGAACATCAGCTTTCAAAAAGACGGTCACAAAATCAGGATCTAGTTTAGCAGCATATTTACATTGTAAATTGAATATCCGCTTTCAGAAAGATGGTCACAGAGTAAGTGTCCAGTTTAGCAGCATATTTACATTGTAAATTGAATATCTGCTTTCAGAAAGACGGACACAAAATCAGGGTCCATTTTTGCATTATACGTACATTGTAAATCAAATCCCCACTTTAGAGCTAATTCACTTGCTTCTACTTCTAGTTAATTTTTCTCAAAAATGAAAGATTTCCCCAAGAAATGAACTACATATCATCAAACTACAAAAGAAAAATACATTTTCCACAAAAATACAATAGTTTGCACAACTGAATCTTAAACAGAACATTCCAAGGGAAATTCTGAATCACCACCACCCGTATATGCTTCTTTTTACCTCGTAAATTAAGCAGTGGTGGTGGTAAAATTAAGTTACCTTGATTAAAATACTATCAATATAGTTTGAACCATGAATTCATGGCCGGACACAAACTAAAGGACCAATTTAACATAAACTTACATTGTAAATTGAACTCCCAACTGAAAACTTATTTTGGAGGGGAATTTAAAAAATAAAATGGATACATAAATACATATAAATGTCAGAACACATGAATAACCTAAACCCAGCAATAGTGTTTAAACAGGTCTGTTGTGGGTAGTGGTGATTAAAAAAGGGGTTAAGATTCGTTTTTTGAACCTAGTTGTTCTCTTAGAACCATCAATCGATTAAACTCTACAACCATCTGGAAATTTGTTGGTTTTTAGAAAAATAATTTTTTTAAGGTTTTACAAGGGTTCTATTTACAATGCGTCTAATGATAATGTGGGAACTTAGTTTACGCCATTTTCACAGAGATATGGCTTACATGAATTATTGTCTACTTCTTCTGTCGACTTTCTTTGATACCATCAACACTAAAACCAACCCCAACACTAACGCTAACCCTAAAAAATTAATAAAATATATCCATGAAAATGGCAGGAAGTAAGTTCCCACTTTATCATTATAGTTACATTGTAAATAAAAAAGCCCTCATAAAACCTTTATTGTGGGGCAAAAACGGGGCAAATTATTGGCTTTCATTTCTGCAAAATCACTGTCATGTTTACAAAATTTGTATTCCTTTTTTTCTTATTGAAAATCCTTCCTTATTTCAACTCGACCATGTCCTTGTGCCACATTCCACCATTGTGGGGAGGTGAATACCTGCTTTAACCCTTTATAGGGCAGCCCTAAAAATATTTTAGATATCCAAACAACCTTTTTGTATGTTAAACTAGACCTAAATACAAGATATTTTCAGATGCAGTTTTCTGAAATTCTTTTGTTTATGGGGGAAAACTCCTCTGATGAAGGGTGCCTCACCCAAAAAGTGACCAAAAATGGAAAATATAAAAAAATTAAAGTAGAAAGTTAAATAAAACATAAAATTAAAGAATAACATTCAATATAATGAATAGATACAAAAATTGATATTGACAAAAAGAATAACACCTCCGGGTTGATTTTAAAATGTTATTGTGTGGGCCAAAAAGAGGCTAATTTAATGGGGTGTGGTTTGCCTCAAAACAGTTTCTGTCTTTGTTCAAGCACAAGTGTACTTTGCAAAGCTTGCAGACCATATTGGTGCGGATTATGTTGTCTTTGTGGCTACAATATTTGCATGTGGCTGACGGGTCCTCAGGTGATCATATATAGTCACTTGCCCCAATAAGAGTTAAGGACAACCTTTCGTTTTATGTCACCTAAATGGGAGGCAACTCTGATTTGGTGAAACAATCGCTTTAGAATAACAGGTCTGGTTAGTCACTCAATAGAAACCATTTGGCAGCATGCTGTGTTGGGGGTGATCAATTAAAAAATTGGAAAAAGTGATGATCAATGAATAAGTTACTTCTCTTACATTTTGTTGAACAGTGATCTCTAAAAAAGTCTGAATTTTCAACAAAAAAAATGCTGGACACAAACTAGTGATCAATTTAGCATAAACTAACATTGCAAATTGACCCCCTCCCCCCACTAAAAACCTATTTAGGTGGGGAAATTTGAACAAACAAAATAACTTTTTTTTCTATACATAATAAGGGGCAAATGTTTAAATTTTCAGCCCTCTTGCTCCATTGATGCAGCCTGTATGCATGATACATATATACATAGCCAGCCAGCCAGCCAGCAAGACGAATTTGAAAACGGAAGAAACCTATGTTGACAGTCTTGGTGACAGTTCTGGTTGAGGGTTTCTAATTTAGATAGATAGCCAGCCAGAATCACTTAAAAACTGAAGAAACCTATGTTGACAGTTTTGGTGACAGTTCTGGTTGAGGGTTTCTAATTTAGATAGACAGCCAGCCAGAAGCACTTAAAAACTGAAGAAACCTATGTTTACAGTTTTGGTGGATGGTTTCTAATTTAGATAGATAGCCAGCCAGAATCACTTAAAATCTGAAGAAACCTATGTTGACAGTTTTGGCGACAGTTTTGCTTGACAGTTTCTAATTATGGATGGATGGAAAACATAAAATTGGCTACAGAAACATTCTGTAGTAAATCATAATATTAGCTTCCATACTATTTCATTTAATGATATTACACTTTCTGCATTTGGGATGAATAGTTGTTGTAGGTGTGTGTTTTGTTAATCACCTCTATCCAAAACACAGGTTTAATTAGGTTTAGGTTATTCATGTGTTCACACATTTATATGTTTGTTGTATGGATGTGAGGGAATCTGACAGAATGATAGATATGGTAAGACAATGTGGAAAAGGAAAAGAATGAGAAAAGCTTGTTACATCTCAAACATGTTTATTATCACAAGGATAAATCTTTATGCATTTCGTCGCGGTGAGTGACGTCTTCAGAAGAAAATTGAACATGGCAGAGTCCTGCTGTTATCCATGTGGCATGCAGTGAGTGAGCCTTGATGTATTTTGTGTGGTCCTGTGGTCACTCATATGGTGTATGGTGAATATTTATATGTATCTATGAATCTGGACTTTGACCAGCCCTAACTGTTCATAGTAGAAACTTGAAATTTTGTACGCACACTCCTCTTAATGAGTAGGGAAAATGCTTTTTTGTTATTTGAAAATTCCCCTCCTAAATAGGGTTTTAGCGGGGGGTTCAATTTTCAATGTAAGCTTATGCTAAATTGGTCACTGGTTTCGGCCCACTTGTTTTTTTTAAATACTTCCCATAATAGGTTTTTAGATGGGGGTTCAATTTTATCTAATCTATATATCTGGACTTTGCTCAGCCCTAACCATCCATAGTAGAAACTTGAAATTTTGTACACACACTCCCCTCAATGAGTAGGAAAAATGCTTTTTTTTGTTTTTTGAAAATTCCCCTCCAAAATAGGGTTTTAGTGGGTGGGTATCAATATCCAATGTAAGTTTATGTTAAATTGGTCACTAGTTTGTGCCCACTTGTTTTTTGAAAATTCAGACATTTTTTTAGTGATCACAGCCCAACTTTTTAATTGATCACCCCCCCAACACAGCATATATGGGTGGTGGTGATTCATAATTTCCCTTTGAATGCTAGTTTTATTTTGTTTTTGTTGTTTTTTTTGTTGTTTTTTTATAACCAGATAGATGAAGTTTTATGATATATACAATGTAACCATTTGTTCCTACATATGAGAGAGAATGAAAGAGGGAGAATGAAAGAGAGAGAATGAAAGAGAGAGAATGAAAGAGAGAGAATGAGAGAGAGAGATAAAGCGAATGAGGAATGTCATGGGAACAAAAAACCTTATGTATAAGTTTTAGTACACTGTTTGTTCAAAACTATATTCACCTGTGGGACTGTTTATTGTATTTCGAAAGTATGTGCACTTAATATATACAATAGTCCACTACTACTACTTAGTAGGCTACTAGTTTCTAAACTTTTCTTATCTGGACCCAAGTACTTCATCCAGTAAAGGATGTCAATTGACAGGGTCTAAGTGGGGTCAACTGACCTAAAAAGGTTTCAGCCTGTTTAACTCACCCTTGACACACCACATGATGACTACATCAAGTGTCATCCCCTGAGTGCCCCATCATTAACATTCAGATAAAATGAGACAATGACAAACAAAATCAACCAACATTGATGTCTTGAAATATTTGCAGGATTTTTTGTAAGGATCAGGTTTTATTCTTTTGTAAAGTAAAGGTGTGATTGGTGTAACTGGTAACAGCTCGGACAATGGAATCAGCGACCCGAGTTCAAATTCCGGTCGGGCTGTTTATATTCACTTTGCGCTAATGCCCTTGCTGAAAGGCATGAATCCATCTCTTCTCCGCCTCAGCTATGGTAAAATAGCAATGCAGATTGGGCTCTCTGACCTTGGGAAGGCAACCAGTCTAGGAGAAGGACAACTCTGATTCCAAACCAGGGAGTGGGGCCCCCTTAACCCTGTTACAGGGCACCCCTAAAAATATATCAGATATAAAAACAACCTTTTTGTATGTTAAACTACACCTAATTACAAGATATTTTCAGTTGCAAGTTTTCTTTTGTTTATGGGGGCAAAACCCCCTTGGATGAAGGGATCATATATGGTGCCCAGCCCCAAAAGTGACCAAAAATGGATAATATAAAAAAATTAAAAGTTAAAGTAGTAAGTTAAATAAAACATAGAATTAAAGAATAATATTCAATATAATGAATAGATACAACAAAATTGATATTAACCAAAAAAATAACACTTGATTTTAAAATGTTATTGTGTGGGCCAAAAAGAGGCTAATTTAATGGGGTGTGGTATGCCTCAAAACAGTTTCTGTCTTTGTTCAAGCACAAGTGTACTTTGCAAAGCTTGCAAACCACATTGGTGCGGATTATGTTGTCTTTGTGGCTACAATATTTGCATATGGCGGACGGGTCCTCAGGTGATCATATATAGTCACTTGCCCCATAAAGGGTTAAGGCGGTTTGACACCCAATTTGACGTCAGACATATTACTCTCTGCTTTCCTTTGGACTACATCAGTGAGTCCAAGAGGGGGATTCTGATGACTGGGTATCATCCCAGGATCTCCATATGCTTCACCCAGGCATGTGCCCAGGGTGGAGGGACGTTCCATTATCTGTAGTACAGAGAAGAGAAATTGTAGTAATATTATCTTGAAGTTTGAGATAGATGAAACATTGTCAACTATTATTAATTAATTTTTCCGCGGGTTCAGCTAGTCTTTATGAATCCAGATAAAAAGTTTATTTAGAAAATGACTTTAGAATCTTTAAGTAAAACATGGAACAAACCCAGATGAGTAACCAATCATGTCAGAGACATAGCTGAAGGAGGGGGAGAGGGGTTATTGGCCCGCACTAGATGTAGCGATGTGTATGGTTTGGGCTCTTGCCTTTCCATGAGAGCGCTGTTAGTTCAGTAGTTAAGTGCAGGGCTGCGTATAGGCTGCTTCGATCTCCGCACAGCACTCATTTCTTTATTTATTTATACAATCTAGGGCGTTTGTTTATCAATCACTAACACTGGTGCTGGACTGATATGGGTTACCAATTAATAAATGTCTTTATAATTATCATATATTTATATGTATTTACTCATGTTTGTCCACACAATGAATTTCAATGACATTTTGTGGAAGAGTGGTCTAAGGAAGAATTGATTAAATTTTAGGGTGGGTCCATCATTTTTTTACAGTTACCTCCTCAGCAAAATATGAACTGATTGTCATTCAGTCTTTAGTGACAATAGCATTGTCAGAAGTGTGTGCTCTCTGAGTGTTTTTTAGTTACTTTCT
>VCCN01007367.1:539691-549832 GCA_006491835.1 Architeuthis dux
TTCAGTTTTTAAGTTGATCTAGCTGGCTATGTATGTATGTATCTATGTATCATGCATACAGGCTGCAGTTTTCAGTTTTCAAATTGGTCTGGCTGGCTATGTATGTATGTATCACACATACAGGCTGCACCAATGGAGCTAGAGGGCTGAAAATTTAAACATTTATTCCTTATTATGTCTAGAAAAAGGCCCTTTTTAGTACTTTGAAAATTCCCCCCAAATGGGTTTTTAGTGGGGTGTTCAATTTGCAATGTAATTTTATGCTAAATTAATCACTGGTTTGTTTCCAGCAGCACTCGTGCTTGTTTTTTTAAAAATTCAGCCGTTTTTAGTAATGACTACCCAACAAAAGGCAAGAGAAGTAACTTATTCATTGATCACCCTTTTTTTCCAATTTTTTAATTGATCGCCCCCAATTGGCATGCTGCCAAAAGATGTTGGTCATGTGACAGTTTCTATTGAGTGACTAACCAGACCTGTTGTTGTTCATTTCTGTCTGCTGCAGATTCAGTAGCAAGACATTTTTTTTTTTTTTTACAGAGTGGAGTTGCTATCCAACCCTCCTCCTCCCTTCAGGCTTGGGACCAACTATGGGGACAGCCAATCAGAAGGGGTTTATTTCTGTCAGAGTAACCTTCTCTTAGATAGACTAACTTTCAGGGATAAAGTGCTCCAACTTCCCTTCTATTTAGCCATAGCTGGAGTGAGAAATGAATTCATGTTTTTCCCAAGGGCATTAGTGCGAAATGAACAGAACTTGTCCGAAACTTGTACTCGGTCCACTGATTCCATTTTCTGTGCTGGTGATCGTTATACCACTCTGCACCTCCCCATATTTGGCTAACCTTCATAAATATCTACAGACTTTACTTCATTTTATTATTCATTATTAGATGAAGTATTGTAACCGCAGATAAAAAAGCTTCAAACTCAACACTGCACTGCCTTGTGTGCTGACTAATTTATTTGGTGAATCTCAACTTTGTACATTGCAGTGCATACACACACACACACAGATTTCTTCAATTGTAGATTGATTTAGTATATTTCCATTCATACAGTAATCATAACACAGATTTCTATTTCCACGTGTAACACCTTACATTTATCTTCATTAAAAGCTAATAACCATTCTCTATTTCCTACATGTAACACCTTACATTTATCTTCAATAAAAGGTAATAACCATTCTCTATTTCCTACATGTGACACTTTACATTTATCTTTATTAAAAGCTAATAACCATTCTCTATTTCCTACATGTAACACCTTACATTTATCTTCAATAAAAGCTAATAACCATTCTCTATTTCCTACATCTTCTTACACATCTCTCCTAACATGTAGGAAATCTTCCAGCCAACAATTTAATTCACCAGCTATGCCACATGTTTGCAGTTTGTAATTCAGCCTACAATGAAGAACTGAATCAGAGGCTTTATTTATATCCATGTATAACACCACAAAGGGCACACCCTGATCATACAGGGCCCTGTCAGCTGGGGCCTAGAATATGCTGACTGCAGCCCCTGCAGAGGGGTAGGATCCCACCCCCACAACCAGGGGGTCACCTGTTCTTTCACCAAAGTCGCAAGACTCTAGTTAAAAAATATATAACCTTTTGACCAAAGTCGCAAGACACTAGTTAAGGAAAAGTAACCTTTCACCAAAGTCGCAAGACTCTAGTTAAGGAAAAGTAACCTTTCACCAAAATCACAAGACTCTCGTTAAGGAAAAGTAACCTTTCACCAAAGTCGCAAGACTCTAGTTGAGGAAAAGTAACCTTTCACCAAAGTCACAAGACTCTAGTTGAGGAAAAGTAACCTTTCACCAAAGTCACAAGACTCTAGTTAAGGAAAAGTAACCTTTCACCAATGTCGCAAGATACTAGTTAAAAAAAATAACCTTTCATCAAAATCGTAAGACTCGATTTTTAAAAATTTTGTCCACTCTTCGAGGGTTGTAAGCAGATTCATTAGACAGGATCTTCCTCTTCTAAAGCCATCTTGTTCATCACACAATATACCATTGAAAGTTTGTAACTACAATATTGTCAGCCATGGGTGGGATAAGGATGTTGATAGTGAAATTAGTCCTTCAGAAAAGGGTGTGCTAAGGTTTTGGAAATGAGTCAGTGAGAAATAAATGAATTTTAGGGGCTTGAAAGATTCTGGTGTCATTGCTTTCTGCAAAAAAACAAAAATAAAACCCCTCCCTCGTAAATGATGGCTGGGGACTGGGGTGGTTCTCTGTTCTTTTTATTAGCACTCTGTTGTTACACAAAAGGATACCAGTCAGTCACAGTTGGAAATTGGGTGTGGAGATTTGGGGTGTGGAGATTTGAGGTGTGGAGATTGTTAAGTGCAATGGCACTATTTTTAATTGCAAGCCTTTAATTTAGCTGGTAGTGTAGATGTTTATACTATGTGGAGTTTACTAACTTTACAAGCACAGTTGTAGGAAAAGAACTCATAGAAAAAACGTCATAGCAAAAAAGTCATAACTTTGGTTTCTGGCTAAGAAAAAAAAAGCCATAGGAAAAAATTTGTTAAATGAGACAAGTAATATTTTAATTATTTAATTTATAGTAATAAAATAAGTAATTCTTTTAATACAAAAAGTAAAATTACTATGAATTAAATTAATTGAAATATTAATTATTTTATTAAAAATATTACTAGTGAGTCGTAACGTTGTGGACGTAGTGTTGACATGATCCTAAGCAAAACATATGGAATATTTTGGCCCAATTCAATTGAAAAGGTTCAAGTCTGGCAGCCAAGCAAATCTCCTTAGCTGTATAAACAGGTGCATTTTTTCTACTGCATGGATCTGGGGTTGATATAAGTCTATAGGTGTGGTGTGCAGAGCCAGATTAAGCTGGGTGTGGGGCCTGTAGCACATGTTATAGAGGAGCATTAAATTAAGAAAATACACGTAAATTTTAAAACATACAAATTTTAGGATATTTTCTATAGTTTTGAGAAAGGTCATTAATATTCATGGTTCTTTTCTATAGTTTTGAGAAGGGTCATTAATATTCAAATGGTTCTTTTCTATAGTTTTGAGAAGGGTCATTAATATTCAAATGGTTCTTCAAACAATTGAACTCCTTCTTGTTGTTTGTGTTGTAAACACAACATTTTGCCCGTTATGTTTTAAAGGGGGTAACCCTTAAGTTTACCCCCTTTACAACATAACTTCAGTTTAACCCATCACACTCGGATTTTACACCTGAAGAAGGCCGAAGAATGGATTGGCCAAAACATTGTGTGTGCAACACAAACAACAACAAGAAGGAGTTCAATCGTCCAAAGAACCATTTGAATACAATTTTTAATTGCATAATAAAGTAATTGTATTTTTTCATTTCAGCCAGATAATACAACAAATATGTCTGACATTTCAGTAATAGTATTACTTCGATTTCGTTTTGATCTTTGTGCAGCGGCTATGACTCCAGTTTCAAATACCTTTGTATTTATGAGTCGTATATGTATCACATAGATACCATACTCCCATTAATTACTGTGTTAAAATAATAACCCCAATTATGTGAAAATTGGCTAAAATCACTAACCTTAAACACCAAGCTGTTCGTAAAAGTTAAAGGCAGTAGTAGTAGTAATAATAGAGTAGTTTCTATAGTTTTGAGAAGGGTCATTAATATTGAAATGGTTCTTCGGACAGTTGAACTCCTTCTTGTTATTTGTGTTATAAACACGACGTTTTGGCCGATCCATTCTTCATCAAACAGAAATTATGCTTAAAGGGGCTAGCCATTATAGCACATGGCCCTGGTGTTTCTGTAACAAGAAAGAGTTCAACCGTCCGAAGAACCATTTCAATAATAATAGAGTAATTCATTTTTCATTTGCTATAAATCCAGATAATATGATAAATATGTCTGACATTTCAGTAATAGTATTACTTCGTTTTTGTTTTGATCATTGTGCAGCAGCTATGACTTCGGTTTAAAATACCACATTCTCATTAATTACTGCACTAAAACCCAAATTAGAGATGATAATAGAGGTGGCTAAAATCACTAACATTAAACACTGGGCTGTTCATAAAAGTTGAAGGCAGTATAGTACTATAGTGATAGAGCAAGTGCAGAATACACTGAATCGGAATTGATAGATTGCAAGCATTTAGCACAGGACACTTGAAATTGCGGGGCACATGGCATATGCTACTTTTGCCAAATCATTAACCCATCACTGACGGAGTGGTGGAGTGGTTTATGGCATGGAAAATGAAATCAGCAAACAGAGTTCAAGGTTTGGCCGAGGCTGTTTATGTTCACTTCACACTAATACCCTTGAGAAAGGCATGAATCTACTTCTCACCCCAGCTATGGGTAGATAGCCGGTACCTTCAACCTTGTAAGATGGTCCATCTTAGAGACGGTTACTCTAACAGGAAAAAATGGTCCCAACCCCGGGTAAAGGAAGAGGGTTGGGAATGAGGCCAACAACTCCATTCCCAACTTACTTGCTACTGTAGTGTGGTTGTGGCCCTATGCTCCACTTAGGGGTCTACAGGAATAAACAAGAATAACCAAGTGTGGCACAAACGAGTTCTAATTATAAAAGAAAATCCTTTATTTATTTATGATTGATGATAAATTCTGAATTTTCAAAAATCAAGCATGAACGCTGCTGGACACAAATTAAGGGATCAGTTTAGCATAACCTCCTCCCCTAAAACCTTATTTGGGGTTGAATTTTCGAAAAACATTTTTTCTAGATAAGGATTTATGTTTAAATTTTTGTCCCTCTAGCTCGATTGATGTGGACTGTATGTGTGACACATACAGTATCACCCATAAATAAGTACACCCCTACCAGTATCGCCCATAAATAAGTACACCCCTACCACTATTTTATAGAAAGTTAATTTTTTTCTAAACCAAACATAGCAGGATTTTATTATTTCTAGTGGAATATTACACAATTAAAACGGATATTATCAGGTATTATTTTTGACCAAACTCTGCAGCATTGAAACTCTGATGCCAAAAATATTTTTTTGTAGTGTTGTACTCATCTTTGGACGGCAACATATTCATATTTTTGGCAACAAAGTTTCAATGCTGTAGAGTTTGGTCATAAATAATACCTGATATTATCTGTTTTGATTGTGTAATGTTCCACTAGAAATAATGAAATCCTGCTATGTTTGCTTTAGAAGAAAATTAACTTTCTATAACATAGTGGTAGGCAGAATCACTTAAAAACTGAAGAAACCTATGTTGACAGTTTTGGTTGACAGTTTCTAATAATAGTATTAATAATGTTAGATATTTAGGTAGCCGTGGGCGGGGGTCATAGATTTGACCCCCACTGGTGTTGAAAGTCATGAACAGGATATCGACCAAAACCCCAAACTGTAGGTGTCAGGGACCAGAACAGACACAGCAAGTGTTCAAAAGTCATAAACAGGATATCGACTGAACACAGACCTATCGATGGTGGGCTGGAAAACCAGTGTAGGCGTTCGAAAAAGCAACACAGCACCCTCAGAGACAGAGGCGATACTGTACATAGGTAGCCAGCCAGGCAGAATCACTTAAAAACTGAAGAAACCTATGTTGACAGTTTTGGTTGATGGTTTCTAATAATAGTATTAATAATGTTAAATATTTAGGCAGCCGTGGGCTGGGGTCACAGATTTGACCCGAGCAGGTGTTGAAAGTCATAAACAGGATATCGACTGACCTATCGGTGGTAGGCTGGAAAACCAGTGTGGGCGTTCGAACCCCATAAAAGCGACACAGCGCCCCCCAAAAGCAGAGACAGACCGCCTAGGCTTGGGAAGGCACAAGACCAATTTCCCTGTAAGAAACGGCTGTCGGTTCTCATTATCTCTCTCCCACTCTTCATTCTCCGCCACGGCACGATGTATCTAATGAAATAAAAAATATATTATCATCATAAGTTTTGTGTCTTCCTTTTTCTCCAAGTCCAAAATGGCTAAACAATAATCATATAGTGGAGTCATAGATAAGCTATATGAGTAGAGGACTGTAAAAAACAAAAATATGTTTGATACACCCTAATACATAGAATCTTTCATAGATTATCAGTAGGATAACATTCTCCCAGTCATCCAGCTGAACCTTGTCCATAAGTTATTGGCCAGTGGCATTTTGTTTACAAGTGAATGTACAGTCGCACCCAGAAAAGATACAAAGCTGATTTACAGGTTTTGTAAGATGAAACCTTCAAGAAATTATTTTGTTAAACTTTTATGACATTTCCCATCCTAAGAAATCAAATAAAGACTGAGAGGAAATGAAAGAAGAGAAGTTTATTCTTGTTGGCAAATAAAATTAAAATAACTTTTATTTATTTTTTCTAATTATAAAAGAAGATCCTTTATGTATTGACAGATATGATGACATAACAAAATATTTGTGTGTACAGATGTAATGTGGGTGCAGATGTCTTTTTTCCAATATTTTTTCAAGAAACCCTGCACAAGATGTGAAGAATGACTCTCTCGATCATTGCGACGGTCACAGAGTATACAAGATCATTCAATGGAAACTCATTGCCAAATGAGTAATCCCAGTGGAGAGTGTCTGTTCATGCAAGCGCAGTAAAGTCCCCTCTGGTTGCGAATTTACATCAAAGCAACACAACCGGTTCTCTAGACAGTGTTGCCAACTCGTGCTAGTTTGACTGACAAAAAGAGCTAAATTTTTTTTAAATAGCCAAAAATGGCTAAAAACATGCTAAAAATGGTCTTAAAATGGCCAAAATGTTTTAAGCACCAATGCGCTAACTTAGCAATTTTTGTTCTGCCAAAACAAGAAATGCGCTGAATCTAGTGCGAAACGAGCTAAATTGGCAATTCTGGCTTTAGATATTGAAAATGGCTGGATACTTTTTGGATAGACTTTGTAATTAATCACTGCTACCTACAACAGACCTGGCCCTGTCAGCTGGGGCCTAGAATACGCCAACTGCATACCCAGCAGAGGGGTAAGATCCACCCAAACAGGTGCCACCTGGTTTTTCATCAAAGTCACAAGACTCTAGTTTTAAATAAAATAACCTTTCACCAAAGTCACAGGACTCTAGTTTTTTAAAAAAGTAACCTTTCACCAAAGTCGCAAGACGCTAGTTAAAAAAATAACCTTTGAAACTATACTCAAAAATATTAAAAAACAGATTCGATATCCATACCTTGATAACAAACTGTACACAAAAATGTGCCTACGTTAATTTGCCTACTATAATTTATCCACAATAATTTGTCTACATAAATTGTGTATTCAAAAAGAAACCGAATTCGGTACTAAATGATACACCATGCGTCGATGTGCCGTTAAACAAAACAATCAATCTACAACAGACCGGTTTAAACACTGTTGCTGGGTTTAGGTTATTCATGTGTTCTGACATTTATATGTATCTATGTATCTATCTATGTAACCGGACTTAGCCCAGCCCTAACCGTTCATAGTAGAAACTTGAAATTTGGCACACACACTCCCATCAATGAGTAGGGAAAATGTTTTTTTTGGTTCTGAAAATTCCCCCCCCCAAAATAGATTTTCAGTGGGGGGTTCAATTTACAATGTAAATTTATGCTAAATTGAACTCTTAGTCTGTGTCCAGCAGCATTCACACTTGTTTTTTGAAAATTTGGCCTTTTTAGCGATCACTGCCCACCACCACTGTTTAATTTACTAGCTAAAAAGAATCAGGTGGCAGTGATTCATAATTTCTCTTGGAATGCTAGTTATCTTCTTTTTTGCTGCTGGAATTAAAGCTTGAGGAGCTTTTTATTAGCATTTAATAGGCTTCTACAAGCTTCTTGAATTTACTTCATTAATAAATACTAATTGAAATCCTGCCCTATCGGGTGTTTTTCAGCTATTAAATGTATATAGCAGGATATCCATAATCATGAGACAATTAAATGAAAAATAAATAAATAAATCCTCTCTTTCTCTTCCCTCCGCATACAAAAGTGTTCTTCTTTCTGCTTCTCTTTCCTTCCCTATTACCTTACCTTTCACTTGAAACGTTCAGTTTTGTCAAGGCTTGTCAGAGTTTCACCATAACAATCCCCTTCCTTTCTTTCTCTCTAAATCTTTCTTTCTTTCTTCTGTTTCATAGATGCAAACATAGCGTCTCTGACACTTTTAATGGAATCTCTTATTATTTTCACTATTTTCTCCCTTTCTCCCCTCTCTTTCAATCTCTTCTCTTTCTTTTTTCACCATGACAATGGCTCATTCCATTATTAATTAAAGGGGTGTAGAGGCAGTCACAAACAGAGCTCTTACACTATTAATTTAGAGGAGATAAATAATAAGAATTTCTGTGATCAATTAAAAATGAAATTAAAGATTTTCTACCTTTTTCAAATCAAATATTTTAGTTGAATAGAACAAAACTTTCTAAAAGAGTTTCACTCAAATTTATCTAAGAACACATCAGAAATATTTTGTTTTTAAATTACTCATATTTTGGGGTATATCAAGTGTTACTGGGCAAGAATATACATTTTCCTGGAAGTCCTATTCAGAACTTCTTGTCTAAAATTCCAAGAATAATCACAGCTATAAACTGATGTTAACTCAATGCTTGGCTGCTTACAAAAGAGATTTTACTGTTTAAATATTTATTCTTTGATACCAAAAACTCTGATACGCCACTCTGCACCTCCTGGCCTTTCCCAAGGACATTTGTGCCAAGTGAGCATAAACAACTTTGTAATTCTTATTGAATCCATTCTTGTGATTTGTGTCAAACGAGTTCATTAAATTCTCAGAGAGAACCATCAGTTTCTCATTCCTGTAAATTCTGCTGTTCAATCCTTTCAGTGAAGAATGGGGTTAATTTACCCTGCCCTAACCATTCATAGTAGAAACTTGAAATTTTGCACACACATACACACTCCCCTCAATGAGTAGGGAAAATGTTTTTTTTGTTTTTTTTAAATTTTAAATCCCCCCACCCCCCAAAAAAATCAGTTTTAAGAGGGGGTTTCAATATGCAATGTATGTTTATGCTAAATTGGTCACTAGTTTATGCCCGCTTGTTTTTTGAAAATCAGACCTTTTTTAGTGATCACTGCCCAACAAAAGGTGAGAAAAGTAACTTATTCATTGATCACTCCTTTTTACAACTTTTTAATTGATCACCCCAACACAGTCTACCCAAGAAGATTTTCAAGTACGATTCCATAATGCTGCTCAAGCTGCTGATAACGTCAACAAAGCATTTGGAGTGAGCAACACTACTGTGTGTATTGTTCAGTTTTGCTTCAATGGGATTAGGTCTGAAATATATAAATGGGTGGCAGTGATTCATAATTTCCCTTGGAATGCTAGTTTCTTCATATTTTTGGTTCCTTTTTACCAAGACTTTTTTTAAAGCCAATCCATTCTGTGGCCATTAAGGTATGAGTTGGTTACAGGTGAAATTCCCCCCAAAATAGGTTTTTAGAGGGGGGGGGTCAATTTACCATGTAAGTTTATGCTTATTGGTCACTAGTTTGTGCCCGCTTTTTTCGGACCTTTTCTAGTGATCACTGCCCAACAAAAAGTGAGAGAAGTAACTTATTCATTGATTTTTTTCAGATTCAATATAAATAGAGATATAATTCGTTATTATTATTTTAACTTTTTATGACTACTTTTTTACCTTCACACTTAATCTAATAAAAATTTTAAATTTTTAAAAGTTAAAATTAAAAAAATATTTTTTTGTGTCAAACGAGTTCATTAAATTCTCAGAGAGAACCATCAGTTTCTCATTCCTGTAAATTCTGCTGTTCAATCCTTTTAGTGAAGAATGTGGTTAATTTAGAAAAATTAACTTCTGCAATATGCATTTTATTTTAAACAATCAGTAAGAAGATTAAATTTCTCCCATCGCTTGGATCGGAGGATGTGATATATTTGACTCAGACTCAGTTGCTCTTGGGCCAAACATGAGGCAATGAATTGGTCTTCATTTCTCGAATGATGAATGGAGATCCAAACTGTTTTTATGTGGCCGGGGTCAAGGTCAAAGATTTTGGGGGGTTCAGGCAGTGTTGCCAACTCCCAAACATTTTTCACACTAAACCTCAACTTATTGCTGGGTTTAGCTTATTCATGTGTTCTGACATTTAT
>VCCN01007367.1:573893-584556 GCA_006491835.1 Architeuthis dux
AACAAAATGCGGGAGACTTGGTAGGTCTGCAAATTGGAGGGGAAAATATTTTTTCAATGCGGGAGTTTTTTCAATGCGGGAGTTCGTACAAATTCATTACATGCGAGGCGCACTTTAAAATGCGGATAAAAACTCACATGTGTGCAGTCTGACTTCTCACATGTTTGTGTGAAATGTATACTGAGCTGGAGAAAACAGAGACAGTGTTGTGTGTATGAGAGGGGGCGATAAGCCCTGGCTGTTGGTCAAACATGGGTCAAATCCTGGTTATCTATATGCGCAGTATGGTGTCTTCCTCTCTTTAATCAGCTTTAAAGAGAGGAAGAGAGTAAAACTCATGTCTTCACCGTGATGTGAGCAGACAAACAGACAAACAAACAAACTTTGTGACATGGTCTTTATAGTTATAGTTACAACAATCATTGGTCAAGGTTTTGAAAACATGTTGGTATAAATATACTGTGTGATTACAGAAACCAAAACAAATTATTTTGTATAGTTTTGAGAAGGGTCATTAATATTCAAATGGTTCGTTTTTATAGTTTTCAGAAGGGTCATTAACATTCAAATGGTTCTTTTTTATAGTTTTCAGAAGGGTCATTAACATTCAAATGGTTCGTTTTTATAGTTTTGAGAAGAGTCATTAATATTCAAATGGTTCTTTTTTTATAGTTTTCAGAAGGGTCATTAACATTCAAATGGTTCTTTTCTATAGTTTTGAGAAGGGTCATTAATATTCAAGTGGTTCTTTTTTATAGTTTTGAGAAGGGTTATTAATATTCAAATGGTTCTTTCCTATAGTTTTGAGAAGGATCATTAACATTCAAATGGTTCTTTTCTATAGTTTTGAGAAGGATCATTAATATTCAAATGGTTCTTGTCTATAGTTTTGAGAAGGGTCATTAACATTCAAATAGTTATTCGGACGATTGAACTACTCCTTGTTGTTTGTGTTGTAAACACGACGTTTCGGCCGATCCATTCTTCGGCCTTCTTCAGGTGTTAAATCCGAGTGTGATGGGGTAAGGCCGAAGAATGGATCGGCCGAAACGTCGTGTTTACAACACAAACCACAAGAAGGCGTAGTTCCATCGTCTGAAGAACCATTTGAATAAAACAAATTAGTTTTTAAAAAACTAATGCCTTTTTTTTTATCGCAACTAAACTCAGGCCGGTTTCCGGCGGTTTCCCTGAGTTTAGTTGCGGTAAAAAGCAACAACAATTAAGATGAAGGTAAATAGTAGCAACAATTAATAATAATAATTGTATATAAATAACAAATACATACGCAATAAGATTTATTATTCCTGTATGTAGTTTTTTTTAAACTGTTAAAACTATTCTGTTGTATGTAGTAGCAAAAAATGAACAATAATGATTTACTACTACTACTACAACAACAACAACAATGATGATAATGATGATGATGAATAATTTGAATGTTAATGACCCTTCTCAAAACTATAGAAAATAATTTGTTTTGGTTTTCAGTAATCACACAGTACATTTATACCAATAATTGCTGTATTTACAATTTTGTTTTGTTTGTATTATTAATAACATCTTCTTCTTCTTCTTCTTCTTCTTCTTCTTCTTCTTCTTCCTCTTATTCTCCTTCTTATAGTTGAGCATTTATGTGTTTTTTGTTTAGATATTTTGGACATCCTGGAGTTAAGCCATGTTTTCAAAAACATCTAGAATCCAGATTTGGGGGAAGTGTAGTTCAGCGTCTCTAATTTGTTGCGCATGCTTCACCCTTCGTTTTTTTTTGGGGGGGAGACAAAATTAAAAATCAAATTTAACACCAACCCTTTCTTCGTCAATTTCAAAATAAATCAAACATTTAAAAATCAAAATTTGTTTTGTTTACTCTGTATACTGTACCCTTTCGTAAATTTAAATTAAAAACCTTTAAAAATTCACAAATGAGGCGAGTAAACATTGTATTATATTAAAATCATTACTTTGTGTTGTGTCGCAGTATTTCGGAAGACGCTAAAGTTCTCTAGATTCTAGATGTTTTTAGATATTTAATTTGGTACGCTAAACTTGCTTAGATACTAAATATTTCTGGATGTTTATGAAAACATGCCTTAACTCCATGATGTCTGATATTTTTTCATCACTTAAATTTGTAGTTATCGTGTGTACAACTAAACAAAGGCCGGTTTTTCATTCAGTTTTATCGCAACTAAACACAGTCCGGTTGTGGTTTCCCTAGATAAAAAGCAACAATGATGGTAAATAGTAGCCAACAATTAATAATAGTGATTTACAATACTTCATCTAATAAAATAAATAAAAATAAAATTGTATTATAAAATTGTTGTAACAAAATGTGTGTAGTGTATGTAACAATAAAAACAAATGTGTAAACTTTGTTTAATGTCTAGTTGCGGCTCTCAAACCACAAACCAGTTTTGCCAACTCAAAAATATGTTCGCGCTAGTTTGACTGCCAAAGAAAATGAGCTAAAAAAGCGCGAAACTTTTTTAATAGCCAAAAATGGCCGAAGACCACCAAAAAGACACTAAAAATGGTCGAAAATAGCCAAAATGTTTTAGGCGCAAACGCGCTAATTTAGCGCTTTTTGCACTGCCAAAACAAGACACGCGCTGAATCTTGCGCGAAACGCGCTAAATTAGCAACACTGTCTCAAACACATCTAAAGTCTATGCGGCTCGGTATATACTAAAAGCAAGTTTGGCTAAACCGGCTCTATCACAAAAAGCCGGCTAGAAGACTGCTTGCTTCTTCTTGCTTCAAGTGGTGTTTGTACTGCAACAAACTTTGTAGGCGAAGCAGAGAGAAAATCATTCGCGTTATTCACTTCTATGACTGCTACTGCTGACTAACCATCCAACCACTCAAAAAGAAAAAAAGAAAAGAAAAGAAAGACCCTAACTGGGTTGTGCGTGTATAGGATGGAAGTCTTATAAACCAGCAGAAGAAGAGGGAGGAGGTGGAGAGAGTGAGTTAAGAACTGAGGCAAGTTTACTTTCTCAACACATCTTCATCAGAGATCCATTCAAAACCAACAACTAGAATTAGTGGAGGCGAATCGGCTCTAAGCCTACAGGTGCTTGCTTCTTCCCCTCACCGAAATATCAAGGCCTGATTATCAAAAGCATTTGGGCCCCTCAGTCAGGATACAGACGTTTGTATTGACTACTACTTGTTATTCTAGTTCCTACTAGTTGCCTTGGTGCCTTAAAGGGACTTACACTAGGATGTCATAAGTCGGACTAGGATAAAACGACAGAGGATTTACCAGCTGTTTTGATTTTTTTAATAACTATTATCATCGTCATCTCATCCTGTGAAATAAGGCAGCTGGCTTTTTAATACCCAGCTGTACGCTGTCCGGGTTTGTTAAATATATAACTTAAACTTGGAAATAACACACAGAGGGTGAACATGGTTTAAAAAGGTAAGAACGTTTATTTATTTTTTCGGCTTTTAAAAGATTTTTTTTTTTAAATTAAAACATTTTTCTGGATTTTATTTTTCCTTAAAATTATTTCGATGAATCAAAACTATTGGTAATACCTACACAGTGCGAAAAAAAGTATACAAAAACAGGCACGCTCCACACATCATGACATATGCAAATTTAGTTTACAACAATTTTAAACCCTAAACCATTTTGGCGTTGATAACTCATAATTCGTCTTAAAAGTTTACACATCTGGTGAAGGTGAGCAAACTACATCTGGTAAACTATTCCACAGACAGACCTTACAACAACTCCAATGCTAAAAACAGAATTTCTTGATAATTAATCTACATCTGTTTACTTAAACATTTATCTGGTATTTACAGTATTTTTCCTCAAATTTCGAATATGAATTAAAAACTTTTTTGGTTGTATCATTGTAAAAAGATCTTCGCGGTCATCAAAGGCATAAAACACCCTCCACATCACAAGAGATTCTGGAAACACCGACTGGTCATAAAAATAATCTACCGGGACAAGTGCTAAAAAACCAAAACTTGTTCTATAGATTTTTTATTAAGGCAGCTGGGCTATCGTCCTAAATTATCACGGTTGTTGTGAGGGCACTCACCGGTCTAACTAACTATCAAATCTAATGTTTAAAAAAGCTTTCTCTGGCGTCATTTTTTCGACACTCTCAACATTTTTGTTATTGTCATTTTGTATCTTTATTCATAAAAAGAACACATTCCAGCTTTCAAAACTAAAAATAACATCAGTAGTGTGCTTCCGACTATAAAATGAATAATACACCTAAAATAGCCGAGGGACTTTTATTTTACTTTTGGGGTTTTCAACACTTTGTTTTTATTAGATTTGATAACTGTTTAGTTTTCGTCGAGTGCCCTCATAACAACAACCGGGATATAATTTACGATGCTAAACTAATCGCCAATTTATGTATACACATTATGATTTTATCGGGTATCCTGCATGTCTCTAGCAAGAAGCAGGGTTGCCACTTGCCATTTATGTCCGTTTCGGACATCGTGTCCGTATTTCGCCCTGTAGTCCGTAAAAATGTTAAGAATCGGACATCCAACATTGTCCGTTTTAAGGCCCCACTCAGCGTTGCCAACTTTGCTATTTGATATCTAAATTTAGATATTTTTTGTTTTTAGATATCTGATATCAGTTCTAGCCACTTTTAACTATTTATTTTCTTTATTGTGATAATAATCTAGCTACCTTTAGCCACTATTAACTATTTATTTTAATTATTGTGATAATAATCTTGCTACATTTAGCCACCTTTAGCTATTTATTTTCATTATTGTGATACCAATCTAGCCACTAGTAGCTATTTTTAGCCATCAATTATTTTCTGCCCGAATTTGACAAATTTGGAGCTGGGTTGAAAAGAATATGTCCGTTTGGGAAAATTCGTGTCCAATTTTGCGAAAACTAATCTAGCAATCCTGCAAGACTGACCACTCACTCAAAGGGTAGGAATAGGATGATGGATTTTAAACTGTTTTTAATCGATCCCGGAAGAATGGAAAAATCGTTGTTTTGATATTTGCCTCGTATTCAGTTGTAACAACTGACCCGTCCAGTGTTCTCACTCCCACACGCAACAATAACCGTGATAATTCGAGGCGCTGAACTACGAGATAGCCGTCGGCAGCTGTTATGATAGAACACTGCTTCTTTGATGATCCATCTTTTTAGCGAGTTTTCCCTGCGGATAGGACAATGTACGAGCGGTGCGGTCCTACTTTTTATTCCCTTTCTCCTGGCCCCCCTCTCTGCCTTTCCATTTGAAAGAACAGAAGGGAATAAAAAGTAAGGGCCAATGAACAAAGGAAAGAGAATAGCATTACCTTGAATAGTGCGGTTTTGATGTAGTACGGCGTTAAGGTATTGCTGTACACAAAATAATGAAACTAAGTATAAGCTGAAAAAAGCTCAAATTATAACACCTTGAACAGCACGGAAAATTCTGGAACGAATTGACCGCACTATTCAAGGAATTTTCTTCTTTTTTTTTGTTCTGTTGCTGAAAGTCAAGTTTGTTTTTATTTTACAACTAGCTGAAAACCCGCCTAACGGGCGGTTAAATTGCTGTGAAAAAAGAATTAATAAAATATAGATAGATGAATAGTGTTAAATTTGATTTGTTTTTAAAAAGTGATATTTGCGAGTTTTAGAGGGTTTTTGTTTATGATCTCAGAAGAAATGTTAAAAAGTACAAACACAACGCTTAACAGGAAATAAACAAACAATACCCAATCTTTCTCTTCCTCTCGGCTCTCCTAATGAACGATACCAGAGTACCCACTGTTAAGTGAGAGATCTCCTTCTTACTCTCCACTCCTCTCTATGAACGATACGGAGTCGTTGCGCGATTTAACAGTTTTTCATCAGCACCCAGTGGACTCAGCCGAAAAAGCGGACACAAAAATGTGTCCATTTTAGCATTAATTTACATTATAAATCGACCCCCCCCCTAAAAAAAAAAACAAATTTTACGTGATGGAGAAAAATGGTTCTGATTCTTTAAATTCAGCACCCCAAAATAAATACAAATGACCTAAAATAATCAAAACCATTTTTTCAATGTATTCACATGTATAGTGTCCGGAGTATTGATGTGGATTATAATTTATCCGATAATATTAGAATAATAAACTAAATATATAATAAATAAACTAAGAAATCTCATTTGTTCACAACAAGGTCTTCTGAATTGTCAATTCAATCATAATAATATGTACCGCAAAATTATTCAAAAACCTCTAATTCACAACTAAAAAACGTGTTTCTGGAAAAAAATGGTAGGTGATGAAGAAAAATTATGATTTTTAAATAATATATTTATTAAAATAAAATTTGAACATTAATAGGGTACTTAACATTTCAGGTGTCTTCGTATGATTTTTCGAGCGTACTTGACATTTTTAGCTATAAAGTTAGCAGGAAAAGGAAAACAATCCAAAAACCTACCCAAGAAGGGGATAACTTTAAAAATCTTAACGCTAGTTGATTTTAGTACTGAATAAGCAAGTTTAACCCCAAAACGATTTTCCTTAAATTCAACGACCCAAAATACATAACAATCATCTGAGATAATCAAAACACATTTTAATTACCTTCATTTTTCAGACGTCTGTAATTTATGGCCAGATTTATCCCACCATTTTGTCCTCCTCGGTATAAAATCATTTATAATTGATTTGTTTTGTTTCTGGTGAGATTTATGTTTTTTTGGTCCAGGATTGTTAGAAACTGTCAACCGAATCTGTCACAAAAACAGTCAACATAGGTTTCTTCAGTTTTCAAGTTGGTTTGGCTGGTTATGTATCACGCGTACACGCCGCAGCAATGGAGCTAGAGGGCTGACAATTGAAACATTTACTCCTTTACTCCTAAATAGTTTTTTTAGGTTCAATTTGCAATGTAAGTTTATGCTAAATTGGTCCCTTAGTTTGTGTCCTGCAGCATTCACGCTTGTTTTGTGTTTTTTTAATTCAAACTTTTTAGTGATCACTGCCCAACAAAATGCGAGAGAAGGTATTCATTGATCACCCCCTTTTTAAACACCCCCTCGCATAATAGGTTTTTTAGGTTCAATTTGCAATGTAAGTTTATGCTAAATTGGTCCCTTAGTTTGTGTCCTGCAGCGTTCACGCTTGTTTTGTGTTTTTTAATTCAAACTTTTTAGTGATCACTGCCCAACAAAATGCGAGAGAAGTTATTCATTGATCACCCCTTTTTGAATTTTCCAATGAATACTGCCAAAAGACATTGGTTACGTTACGGTTTCTATTGAGTAACAAACCAGACCGGTTATTCTAGAATTCCGGTCATTAAGTCAATGTTCTATTTAAAAGCCTGCATAACCACTTTAAACCAAATCATCTGTTATTTACCTTGATCTTTCTGTCCCTCAAATTGGCGCCGCCAGGGTTTGTAGACAGTGTTGCCAACTCAAAAAATATGTTCTCGCTAGTTTGACTGCCAAAAAGCGCTAAAATCTTTTTAAATAACCAAAAATGGCCGGAAACCACCAAAAAGACGTTAATAATGGTCAAAAATGGCCCAAATCTTTTAGGCGCAAACGCGCTAATTTAGCGCTTTTTGCACTGCCAAAACAAGAAACGCGCTAGGTTGGCAACACTGCAAGTTGTAGATCCACATCAGGGTTGCCAGATAGTTGGATAGTTTCTGGTCAAAAATATGGCCCCCAAATGGTCAGAAATGGCAAAATGACAAATTTGTTTATAAAGGCAATTATTTTCTCATTTATTTTTATTTGTAATTCATTATTATTATTTTTGTAATACTACTTAATTTTTCAGTTGCTTTTATATCGCAACTTAACGTAAACTTAACGATGACACGAGTGAAGTTGCGATGAAAAGCAACTTAAAGTAAATAAATAGGTAGCATTTAAAAATAATAATAATGATGGTTGTTTATAAAACATTGCTATACTGCAGTACACACCAAAAATAAGGATTTATTAAAAATACTACTGCAACAAGTGAAAACTGAAAATGGTCAAAGATTTTAATATGGCCAAAAAATGGAATGCTTTTCAAAAATGACAGATTTGTCAAACAAATCTGGCCAGAAAATGGCCAGAATATCAGTTCTGGCTTGTAGCTTCACATGGCTACACAGGTGATGTCACGTGCTCCAAATACCGGGTGGTGATTGGTCGATCAGTTTTAGTTCTTGGAGAAGAAGAAAACTCGATTTTATTCTAAACTTGCGGACTTTACAGAACAAGAAGAAGAAGAAAGTTGGTCTTCGCTAAAAATAGAAAGACCACCCCAACCTCGAAGAAAACCGTGCTAAGACTAACCAACAACTGAGATATATATCTAATTGCTTCCACTGATTGACACCCGTCAGTGGTTTAAGATGTGGCAATGTAAGTTAATAATAGAATTAACATTAGTAGAGTAATTAAAAATCCATTTCCTTTTTTTTCTTACCTCAACTAGAGTTTAGTTACCAATTTATATTCTGGTAAAATAGGCCCTTCTAGGTTTCTTTCCTGTGTCTGCAGAAATATTAGTACGTAAATTTAAAATCAAATTAGTCTTTGGGGGTTCGTTTTTTCAGGTTGTTTTTGAAGGTGTTTAGGTTTGGGGTATTTATGGTTTTCTCTGATAGACTATTCTATGGCCCTCTACAACTCAAAAAGAGAAGAAACATCTTCTAGATCTGCAACTTTCTGGAATGGTCTCTTGTAGTTTAGTAGCCATGCAAATTTTAAATAATAATGATTTATTATATTTCATCTAACAAGAATAAAAACGGAGAAATATATTAAATTGAACAAGCCTGGTTGCTTCAGAGTCAACTCTGCTCTTACTTCTACTTCCTTAATTCTGCTTTAAATGTTGAAGGTATATAAGACTTGTCAGTTTAGCGCAGGTGGTAACACACCAGGCTAGCGATCATGAGTTCAAATCACGGTAGGGGAATGGGGATTTTACATATCGGTTTACTCCCCTATTTTGGTGAGGATTGTTCTTGTTCTTGTTACATAGGAAAGTAAAGTGAACTCCTGACTTTGTCCTGGAGGTTGACAATAATGAATTTATTTTGCGTTGTTGATGTTTGTTTCGGTTGTCAAATTTGACAAATGCCAAATCTCTACCCGGGGCCCTCTCAGTCAATTTGCAGACGACAACACGAACTTCCGTTTTGTCTACCCTCTTTCCCTCCCCTTTGCACCTTCTCTTTCCCTTTCTCTCTCTCCCCCTTCTCCCTCTCCTCTTTCTTCATTCATCTCTCTTTCTTTCTCCCATTCTCCCTCTCTAACTATCTTCTTTCTTTCCCTCACCCCTCCTTTTCTTTCGCCTTCTCTCCATGCCCTCTCTATTCCCATTCTCTTCCCTTTCTTCCCCCCTCTCTCTCTCTTCTATTTCTCCCCCCTCCCCTACGATGTATGTCTCTACATAATAAGTTAGTCACTGACTTTTAGTGCTTTTCTTTGATTCGAAATTTCCGTCCTAAATTCTATATTTGGGCATTAACTATATAAAAGTAAAGAAAATTAGTTTCTGTGTCCCAAGAAAGAAAAACAAGTTAAATGAAGAAGATAGATGGTCTGACAGAGGCGTAAGCAAAAGTAGGCGAGAGGGGGCAGTCACCCACCCCCGGGCGCAGGTATGAAGGGGCGCAAAGTTTCCTCTGACATATAATGCCTGTTAATTAATAATTATCCCCTCCCCGAGGATATCGCACAGTGTTGCCGATTTAGCGCGTTTCGCGCTAGATTTAACGCGTTTCTTGTTTTTGGCAGTGCAAAAAGCGCTAATTTAGCGCGTTTGTGGCTAAAACGTGTTGGCAATTTTCTGGCTGTTTTTGACCATTTCTGGCTATTTTAACAAATTTAGCGATATTTTAGCGCTTTTTAGCAGTCAAACTAGCGCGAAAATATTTTTTTTAGTTGGGAACACTGGCTGAGAACTCTTGCTATGAATGCCACTGTGGCCTGCGTTTAATTTGCGATGAAAAGCAACTGAAAATTAAGATGAGAGAAAATACACGTCAAAAATTAATAATAGTTGAGTTGACAAATACTTCTTCATCTAATAAAAAATTAAAATACAGAATATTCTAGTCTTTAGCGATGACCGTAGGCGTGAGACTTCATTTCATTATTTTGTTTTTTAAATCTAATAAAACTGTTTTTTTTCTTTTTTTGCTCTGTAATGTGCATGTGTATGTATGGAAGTGCGTGTGTATGTGTGTGTACATCCGTGTCTGCGTGTGTTTATTTGTGTGTGTGTGTGTTCATGTATGCGTCATTCGTTTAAGGCCGTTTGCGTTGTAAGTTGAAATAAGTTTTTGTTTTGTTTTTTTGTTTTTTATGATAGAAAAAGTGTTCCTTCCAAGTCTAAAAATTCAGTTCCTTTTTTTAATAAGTTGCTAACGACTCAGCCTAACTTCCTACTCCTCCTCCTTCTCCGCCCCCTCCTCAGTCTTTTTTTGGCACTTGAAATCCGATAAATTTGTCTGCAGAGAATTTGGCTGCCTTTTCTTCTTTTTCTAACTTTTAGTTTTAACTTTTCTCTTTTTGGTGGGGTGGGCTAAATTTAGACCAGCTTCCGTTTTGACCGATTTATTTCACTTTGGTGCGAGGAGGAGAAGGATTGGCTGGATTAATTCTCTCTCTCTCTTTCTCTCTCTCTCTCTCTCTCTCTC